>BMAO01001092.1:0-76362 GCA_019973975.1 Trichonephila clavata | reverse complement strand
TTTCATTTACGTTAAGCCAAGAATGAGGGTAGATGATTTCAGACAATCCCACTTCCCATTCACCATTTAAATAAACGGGGAGGGTAACTGAGTTTTGAAATGAGATATTTTGTTTTCTGGAAAGAAATGCATAGAGCTATCAGAAGGTAATGTTACGTAGAAAGACATTTTGAAAATGAGTCCGTAAGAAAAAAATTTAACTATTTATACTTTTTGAATATCAGTCACCCAATCATTAAACTTTTCAGGATAACCTAAAAATTTAACAAAATATTCAGTGATTCCTCGTCTTTTTCTTTGTTTGATGACGTTCTCTACAGGATAGAAACCAGAGTCGACAACTTTTTGTAATTCTGCTTCGTAATAAGTACCTTTAATCTCTTCACCTTGTAAATCTCTTAATCTATAAACGATCGGAATTCTTTGCACGATTTCATAAACTGCGAAAAGTTCTCGACTCCAGTTTTGTTCATATCCTTTTTCAAAGAGAAGTTTTTTGCTTATTAATGCGCACAACATCGCCAATTTTAAATTTAGGGATTTAGGTTTCTCATTTCTTAGATCACCATATAAATTATTTAATACTTGCTTCCTGTTATGCCTACTTACAGAAGCAGGCTCCATTTTAATTGAACGGTGATACGAGTGATTATAACTGTGCATTAATTTATCAATGACGTCAATGTAATTTTTAGTATTAAATTCAGTGAAATATTTCCACATTTTTGTTTTTAACGTCCGATTAAACCTTTCAACTACGCTAGCTTTAGTTTCGTTATTTGTAGAAAAAAATTTTACACTCATATTTTTCAAATAATTTTGAACTACTTTATTTAAAAACTCCTTACCGGCATCTGTTTGCAACACTTTAGGCTTCCTTTCTTTAAAAATAATTTCTAGCGCAGACTTTACACTTTTTTCCAAATTTATCTTTCAGAGGAATTGCCCATGCAAATTTTGAAAATAAATCAATGCAAGTTAACAAATACTTATAACCCTTATTAAATTCTGCTAAAGATTGCATATCGACTAAATCCACTTGAAACTGACGATCAATATCACTTACAAATACTCGATTCCGCTGAAACTTATGCCGAACAGGTTTATGTAGAGTGTAAGCATCTTTCTGTGATAACCAATGCTTTACATCTTTTTTACTATATTTCCCTTTTAAAGAGCGATGTAATGCCTCCACACCTCCGAAGCTACTTGAAACTTCGGGATTTTCGTAAAACGCTGCTAAATCTTGATACATTGTTACCGACGAACAGAACTTGATTGAATGACTATTACAATGAATAGTTATGCAATTTATACTTTTTGGAAAGGCAAAGGGATTATGTTTAAAAGCATGAGCATAAATTTTCCTTACTTTTATACAAAATACTCTTATTTGTTTTTTAAACGTGAAACTTATTTCAACACAAATATTAAACTAACAAACAACAAAAATGATATTAACTCAAATCAAGCATAAAAAAAAAAACATTTTATTCAGATTTATAGGAACAAAATACTGTGTAAAACTTATAAAGTCAGTATGCAATATTTTTTAAACAAAATCCTCATAATATTCAAAACAATCAGATCGACATAACATATCTCTTACTTCTCTTAAAATAATATCTAAGCGAAGATTTTCCAAAAAATTTTCAGTTACATAATTTACAGGTTTTAACAGTAAAAAGTGTACATTTTCAAAAAGATTATTATAAAAATAATCAGCTATCTCATTAGCTTCCAGTGACAAAACATGTGAATTAAATGTTTCTTCTCGGTTCCCCATAACTCCTCAGCGAGTTTTCTGAGGTTGATTCAGTCCTTTTTCGTTCAGGAGGCTACAAATAGATTTTTTCAAAATTTGCGTCAAGTATCGTTGACCCAGACTAACGTCCAAAGAAAAGGTAATGCGTTTTCTATGGGACCTTCACAGAAGGTTTTATATGCAGTTAAAAAGTCCATACACAGAAATACATTGTCTATAACGGCATTTTCAATAGCACCATATTTTTCAATCATTTCAGCCCACTGCTCTCGGGATATGCTGATTTCTTTAAAAGTAGGCTCTTTATTCGGACCGTATTTAATGCGCTTAAAAGTAAAATTAGTGAAGTTCTCACTTGTTATTTGAATGTGCCGTTCAGGAGGGAAAAGTCCACTCGGTAATTCCTCCAGTGATTCCGGTACTTTCTTTTTACGCATGATATATTCGATCCACTGTGGGTCTAATGTTATTCCCTCAGGAGTTGGGTAGTAGGTTTTTCCATACTTCTTGAAACGCCTTATGTGTACTGAAACGGAATCATAATAGATGCTTGCAAAGACAAAAACATCATCTCCAATTGGAAATACTCCATCTGGTATGCAATCCTCGGTAAATTTTCCATACTTCTGAAAATAATATACCAAAATTAATGAGGATTAGAAAAGTGTAAAAAACATTATAAACATTACATATCAAATTTATTTAATTTTGTTACTTACTTTTGAAACTTCTCTTCTTGCTTTCTTATTTGCAGAAGGTTCCACGACCTTTCCAAGCTTTCGTTGTTCGCTATGTGTTTCAGACATTGTCAATTTTTTTTTTCCTTTTCGAATACAGTCCGTCGCAGTACTGACAAACGAAATGAATCTTGAACCTAAGATGTGACAAGGGTCTAAAGCATATTGACCGAATTACACTTGAACGGAGTTCGCTGAGTGGTTGAAAGCAATGTATCCATCCGCTCTAAGCATTGAGATAATTTCTGACGTAGAATTCAGTCGCCGTCTTGTAGAATCAAGATCAGACAAGCTAAGACAAGTTCAATCGTAAACCGTTCACACGCTGATTACGAGTATTCTACGTCACATTTTTACTGTGTATGTGTAATCATTATACCGCATTAAAATTTACAAATTATTAAAATAATATAAGTGAAATATTTTTTTTTATTTCATTTTAATTAAGAAAATGTCGCCATCTGCTTCGCCTGCAAAATTAAATTCATGAGATTATAAACCTAAGTTTTCTTCAGGTCTGCATGCCTTCATAGGACAATGGTTAGCGTAACTGAAAAACTATTGTCCTATGGAGACATTTTGTTCTGGGGCTGTGAGTTTGAATCTGGATTTATTATTTTTTTTTTATTTGAGCGTTATTTTTTCAATCATTTTAAAATCTAATAATTAGTGTATAGTTTAACCAATAGGTGGCGCCATGAGCACTTTAAACATTTCAATAAACTTTTTTTACACATTTAAAAAAACAACTCAACTTAGCAGCAGGAGGGAAACAACTCAACAGCAGGTGAAAACAACTCAACTCCCCCCATCAACTCGAAAACCAAAACCATAGCAGGAGGGAAATAACTCAACTCCACGCAGCATCCACAGAAGGGAAATAACTCCGCGCCTGCGCCTGTGCCTCCACAGGAGGAAAACAACTCAACTCTGCGCCCGCGCCCGTGCCTGTGCCTGCGCCTTTACCGCAGAACCGGCTTTTCTTACCTACTAACAAGCTTTTCTATCCTCATCTGTCGACATGCCGAGATTTGAAGGCAACGTTTCAAAATGTCTTTTTACATTATATGTACGTGGAGTCACTTTTTTAGTACAAATCATACGTATAACCATTTTATTCATTTCAATCCCCCCATATTTATCAAAACTTTCAGCTTGATATGGCCTGGAACTTGCACGGCTTGTCTTTAATTTTTTAACCACCGACATAGTACGGGCTACAATTAAAAATATTTATATTTAGAATGCAATAATTTGAGAAGAAATTTTATATTAACATACCTAATACACACATATACATACATACATACTACACATTACTTTTAAATACGTTCGAAATGTAAGTTCAACACTGGTACTGACTTGGGCAAGCGCCATAAATTACGATCCAAAAATTGCTATTATAGAGAATAAGAGACATGTGCATGGCCCCCATTGGCATCTCACAAGGTGAAACAGTGAGGAGACGATACAAGTGCTATGGAAGTCTCTTTCTACAAACATAACTGAACATAACCTTACAAAAGTGCATTTCATCCGAAGAAAGTGCTTTAAATATGATTATTTATACTTTTGTTAGTCGATTTTTTTCAACAAACCAAATGTGAGTAAAATTATACACTTTATTTGATATTTTTTAAACACTTCTGCTTTATTTCAAATACTACATATCTTCATATACATTTGTTGTCATTTTCGTAACTTTGGAACTATAATGATCAAACTAAAGGTTATAGACAGCCTTTAAATTGATTTTGTGTCAATACGGGGCTTGAAAATATACAAATAGAATATAAAAAATCCACACAAGTTAGAAAATTTAAATAAACCCGCGTAAGCAAGCAAGTGGTTGCCTAGCAATCGTGGGTCAGTAAAAAAGCTTGCGTGGGTCAGTGGCTGACCCACGGGTCATAGGTTCGCCATCACTACGCAAAAGCAGGCTCTGAGCCACTACACAAATGTGCCCCCCCCCCTATGACCCTTAAATGTAGACAGTAACCCGAATCAAATAAATGTACATGATTTACAATCGTACAAACCAGCTCGTCCGACTGCCACCTTTCGACTGAATGAGTGATAATGGTATATTGTAGTAGACCTAGGCCTATACATGGACGGCGGTCACCACATGTAGCCAGTTGATATATAGTCCAGTTTTTTGGAGAATACAACCGAAAATAAAATTTGACCGTTGAAGTTATTTGAATTATAATCTTATTAAGGCTGAGTCGAGAACGATACGAGGCCCCCATTTTGGCCGAGGCCCTGGGCCCGAGCCCAGTTAGCCCATGCCTTATGATATCCCTGATTGTGCATTTTATTCAAAGAGATCGCCTTTTGTCTCTTTGGGCTTTTGGCTATTCATCCCTCGAGACACACACTGCATCCATGGGAATTTTCATCGTTATTTTCCTTCAAGAATGTTTACAGACTGCTTAAATAGGGATGTCGATTTGGGAACACCTTTGCCTCCAAAACAAATCACAATTCATGTGGCCGCGAGTAGATTTAAACCCGAACGGCTGGAAAGCCAATCTTTATGTTCTATTAAATCCGACACATTCTCTTTCAACCACCTCTAGGTCGTCTTCGCCTTATAAGCGGGAACTAAGCCCTGTTGAAAAGTCCAATTGTTTTCATTGAACATGTTTACGTTCAAGAGCTTCACTAATGGTTCTAGGACAGTGTTTTTTCGTGTGGATTTCACTCCTTTCATGCAAAAATGAATCTCTGAAACACGTTCATACTTGACACCCCACTAAACCATTTCAGAAGTCGGATAATGTGTGTGTGTGAGCACTCTACAAACATTCTCTCTTTCCCTTCTTTTATAGACTTTTGTACATTTGTTGAATATATGTGGTCCTTATGGCGGCTGAAAAATTATTCAATGTTAAAAATTTTCTCGTTGGTAAGCAGATTTTGTCTGTAGGCGTTATGGGAGAGAGAGAGAGAGAGATGCTGTTAGAGTGTTTTGCTTTAATATACCGCTGGCACTTTAATTGTTTTGTAAGAAAATAACCAGTTATTCTCCGTTAACCTCTTAATCTAATGTCTTCGTTTACTATGTGACATATTAATCTTTTTTGGCCTGTTCCTCTGTTTCATAAAAAGAATCGGTATTTACGTACTATCACAACAATGTCAATGTTCAAGATAATTAGTCAAGTTTTCACCCTTGATTTCACACGTGTCATACCCGCAGAACTGGCAACCATGTGCTTTCTTTCATATAATGTCGCCAATACAGTTGCGATAATACGTAAGTACCGAAGAATCTTATTTCGACAAGCATTTCGATAAATTTTTGACCTGCCTTAGCCAGTTCAGGACCATAATTACATATATATGATCACTTCAGGAAACAGAGAGGCTGTGGTAGCCAAGTGGTCAAGGTATCGGATCATGACAGGCATATCATGAGTTCGAGCCCAGTACCACTAAAGACCCGCCGTGTAGGGGAGCAATGCACATTAAATCTGACGAGAGCTCAAACGTCTTCCCGTTGGTGTGGTAGTTAGGAGAGAGGGGTGCCCCACAGCTCAGGTGTCGTCCTCGTCACTTGACCATGATTCAAAATTACGAGGTCCGTCGCCAAAACCCCTCATGTAGCTGAACAGTGCGACGTTAATATTCACTCACTCATTCAGGGAACACGGTATCATATGTGAGATTGCGTTCTGCCCGTTCTGAGGTCCACAATTATACCGGTATGATTTGAATTTGGAACGTATGGAATTCGGGATGCCGTTATTTATTACAGCAATGATTTTATATGAACTTTTAACTGGAGTTAGGCTTAACGGTAAAAATCGCATGGTCCTAAACGGGCTTAGGAAAGCTATTATTCTCATCAAACGTGGACGACCGTTTATGGAACGGTGTGGGTTTCAGAAGATATCTTAATTGTTCGATTAATGAATAATCTGTTAATGTTTAAGAGCCTAAAAAAATCTCCGATGGGTTTTTCTTTTCTTGATACGGTGCTGCTGTTCGAAGTGTGAAAACTCTACCTGATTTAGGACAACATGCGCTTGTCCTAATATTGTAGACGATCTCTAACGACGAAATTTAAAATCGTCAGCTGTGTTTAAATCACAGCAGACGATCTGAAATTTTTGTATCAGAACTTAAGTCGCAACTCTAGGTACATACATATTTATTTTTAAAAATAAAATTGTTTTATTGCAGGTACTTGATTAAACATCAGACTGTGGCACAACCACTTTTTAGAATGGGTTCAACATCAACAGATGATATCGACTCAGCAGAAAAGGAGGCAGATAGAGACATCGACCCCAAACCCATAGTTCCCCTTCGTCAACGCAGATTTCCTGCATCTTTTTGGCAAGAGCCTTCTATAGTTCCTACGTCTTCTGCACAAGATATTCCTCACCAAATATCTCCTTCATCTTTGAATCAAAATTTTCCTATGGGCTCTGCGCATCCTTGGACTATAAGTTCATCCACAGCTGGACTTGCGACGTTTTTACCTCAACGACTGTCCATTCCCAACAATGTGGCACTGGTGCAATATCCTTCTCCAATGTGGATCAGGAATCCTGTCAATTACTGTAATTGTGCTATGTGTTTGAACTATTCCTACGTGATACCTCGTTTTCCTGATGTATATAGTGGACTAAGGTACAGACCAGCGATGAATGCACCACAGCATTGCTCTAGATCGAACTGCGCTGATCAGAGTTGTAAATTGTGCAGTGCTGCTTATAGTTGGCATCCAGAAAGAATTAGACAGGCGCGATTGAGGTCGGCAAGATATAATGCTCTTCTAGACTAAAAATATGCAGTCATTTGTTCAGATATTTATTTATTTAATGTATAGGAAGTACTGAAAACGAAATTAAAGCGTTAGAGGTTGATTGAGTGTTTATTAAAGTCGTATTTCAAAGCAACTCAAGGCTTTGGCGACAGATCCTGCAATTTTGTAGCAAGTCAAGTGACAAGGGCTTCACTTGAGCTGGCACACCATTCTCTCCTCTTCCACACCACTCCAAAGCGATGTCTACTCAAGCTTCAACCTGTATCAGTCCTTCTACAATGTGATTATAGTAACACCAGAAATCGAATCCACGACTCGACAAAAATAGCATCGGCTACGAGTTTTGCGACCTTGACTACTAGGCTGACATGGTCATCAAAACAAGTCAAGAGCACACGCAAAAAAAATTAATAAATAAAACCTTTTTTTTTCTTCGTACGGTGATGGAAAGAAAGCACTAGCAGATATGTATTACATTTCTTATGAATCGCATTGATAAAATTTATTCCAACTACGTATTCTTCGTCCACTAGTTACCGATGAAAATGGATAGCAAATATTTCTCTATGAAATTTCTTTCTGATAAAAAGTATTGTTTGAACAAATCATTTAATCATTATTTTACTCATTGTTTTTTCAAGTTAAGCAATAATTTAAATTATAATTATATTCTTCCTAATGAAATATTCTTTATACATTCATTATTTCAACTGAAATTTCATTCTTTTGTAATAAAGAAAAAAATAATCATTGTTATACAACATCAAAGCAAATATATTAGCTTAGTGACTTTATTCAATTTTTAACCAACCATTGAAACAGAAATTAAGTGAAATCGTACTTAATACACAATTTTCTTTTAATATAATTACAGAAATTTTATTTTGCTTGAAATTAGCAGATTTTCTATCAAAATTATTAACTTTATTTATATTTTAGCTATCCAGAGATAAAAAAAAAGGCCTCTAAATTCCCAAATTATATGACCTATTTTTTAAATAATGAATAATTTCAAATTTTTGTAATTTTTACTCTGCAGTTACTATCAATAACATGAATTGTTAGAAATTAAAGATTATAGTTAATAATAAATCAAAATCTTTTTATGTACAAGAAATTCAGGAAAGGCTTTTAATTAATAAATGAAAATGTTAATGATGAACACAATATACTATATGAAAATTTTCACACAATCACAAGTTAAAAATGTTATATACATACAATTCAAAAATTTATTCATTTCACTTCAATATTTTAAACAAGCACAACAAAAATTAATAGATTGAAACGAAATATTTTACACAATGCACAAATATACTATTTTTTGTGATTATTCCTTCCATTATTTCAAATAACCCTGAAACATTATCTTATTCATTAACTCAACAAAACGGTATATTCATATTTTGACAAGGATAATTCTTTTACCATTAAATAAGAAAGAAAAGACTGAAAAATTGTCAAATTGTTCTTGGAAACTATGCTGTGAAAAAAATTGTCCAGTAGATATAAAATCACATGAATATACTAATTATTTTTTTTATAATCCTTCAACTTGTAATAATTTCAAAATATGGAGGTGGTTGTTACAATTTGAATAAAAGTTATGAAGTATGTTTTTGTACACTAAATAAAAAAGTTCTAAGAAAACAACAGATAAACAAAAAATTCAAAACAACTTCCAGTATTTTTATGTACATATATTCCAAAATAGAAGAGAGAGAGATTCATCTCAAGACCTAACTACATCATTTAAAAAAGTTCAGAGAGAATTTTCTTTATTTCCAAAGCACTCAAATCTCAAGGTTATAACAAATTCTTTTAAAACTTCGAACAATCAATTGAAATAAAACTGCTCGGTCTTTTTGTACATATTCAATGTATATATTGCATTAAACCCTTTTTAGAATAATTGCATTAAGTTTAAAAAGAAATCAATGCACATTTTCACTTCATGTGTTTATTAAAGGAACATTTCAAAAAACTTGGTTAATATTTTGAGATTTAAAAATGTACAGTGTATAAATTTGTTATTATATGTTTATGAATATTCTTAAAGTTTCAAATAAAGCTGATTTGGAAAATGCTTTTAATGTCTGAGTGATTTACTTATACATGTATAATTAAAACATACGCAATGCTAAATTAAAAAGCATGCAATAGAACAATTATCTCAAAGCAACTTTCATTTTATGAATTCAGAATAGATTATGTTCTTTTAAATGATTTTTGAAGCATCTCAAATAAAATCTTATTTGTTTATTTCAAGCAGTTTACACCAGAATAATAATGAAATGTATTTCTTTTATTATGCATATCAACATTTTGAAAAATGATCCATAAGAAAACAGCAAATTTTATGTAAGTTATAGTTTTTGTTTGAAATAATTGTCTGAAAAATATGTTTATTTTAAACTGCAGATAAATGTTTAATATAGATACTTACATAATAAATACAAGCAACACACTTTGGTGAAAGTATTTGTATAATAAAATTGTTTTTTTTTTATTACCAAACAAAAGTGACACATTAAGATAAATATTTAGTAGCTCTTAAAAACAGCAAGTATATATTTCTGAATTGAACAAATTAGAGAAATGATTAGTGTTCAATTTTCTACTTGCATTAAATTTTGTTTTGACAGAATAGGCTTTCATTCAAAGGTAAGAAAATATTTATAAAGAAAATTTTAAAACTACTGATTTATGCTTTAAAATATAAGAAAAAAGGAAAATTCAACCAAAAAAATAAAGAAAAAATATTTATTATCTCTTTATACAAATTTATTTTGTATACAATCAATAATTTGATTATTCACATAAGCAAAAGTACAGACCAGTGTTCTTGATTTTGTGATGGCAATGCAATTCACATTGAGTAAAAAATAGTAAATAAAGCAAATGTTACAGATACGCCGAAATTAAATGTTGGCACTTAGAGCAAATCTGATGTGTTAAAAAAAAAAAGATATACACCAAGAAAAGATATACCACATTTATCATTACAAACATCCAAAACTACTACAATACAGTATTTGTAACTTTACTTTCAAAATGGACAAGAGTAATGATTACAGGAGAATGATTGATCTAACTGCATGAGAATAACTGGAATGAATGTCATGCATCCAGATCATTAAAAAATATATGAATGCTAACAACTTTACATTTAATATTCAGTCTGAAACAATTAAAAACTACCTCCTTATGCTATTTGATACAAAAAATATAAAATAATATATTGAGCTGCCCGCTTTAATTCAAGGACAAGATTTTTCAAAATTTGAAAAATAAGATTTCAAATTGAGACAAATAGATTATTTTATCTGTATTTTTTAAACATAATATATAAAATAATAAATTCAAAATCTTGTAAATTATTGCAAACAATGTTAAATATTGATACATTTTAATTTTAGTTTGTACTGAATGATCCAAATTTGTATGAGTTACAATTTTAAGTACATTTACGAATTTAGTAAGGAAAAATAAAAATTAGTACATCTTCATGAAGAATAATAAATTTAAGAATATATTTTTACTAAAATACCCAAACTAATAAATTTTGATAAAAGTATTCATATTATTTATACATAGTGAGATAGTACGTTGAAAGTGTGTGCTTTATAATTTAATTTACTATAATAAACTGCATAAACTTTAAGAGTTGAGTATTTTAAAGTAAATTGGTTTTGCTGGGATGGAATCACATGAACTTCAGAGAATTTAGCAATTAAAATATGTCTAGAAAAAGCTTCTTCTGATAAAAATATACATTCTAGATGAAAAAATATTTTCAGCATTACAAAATTATACATTTTATATGCAATATTTACATTATACATTTTTTATACCAGTGTGAACACACCAATTTGAAAAGTACAAAGATTTATCTTTTACTTCAAACATCATTATACACAGAAATGATTTAAGAAAAAACATTTAAAAAGTTTAATAGTTGGAATTTAAAAAGATAAAGTACTATGCAAATTTTATATAATGATTATGGTGTACTTACAATTCAGTATGGCCTGCATTTCAAATAATTAACAAAAATAACATTAACACAGAAATATTAATTAGATAATACTATCAAACATAACAAGACACTTTTAGATATAAAATAGATCTAATTTACAACAATAAACACAGTTCAATTATTTTTCAAACATCAAAACATTGTCACATGTTTTTTTTTAAATCTAAAACATAGCTATTTTTAACTTTACAATTAAAATGATTGCAGTTTGACTTACATTACAACTGACACAAAGATTATTCAATGCTTTTAAAGTCCTGAACAAATTTAGAACACAGATAAAGAGTATTTGGTACTGAGAATTAATTAATTACATCTCATCCATCAGGTGGAATATTAGATACAACTTTTAATGATCCTTGAGTTAAATAACCAGCAACACTAGGTGCACCACCTGCAAAAAAGATTTTGAAAGTAACAAAATACTAATCAAAGTAATCTCAAAATGTGTCAAAATTCTTCTTGGATATTAAACAATTCATTTTAAGAATTAGATCTGTTTCAACAAAGTTCTTTTAAATTGTTTTAGAAATATTAGCATGCTACAAAGTACAGTACAGAGTTTATGAATCCACATAACAGCCTACTTAAGACAAAATAAATGTAATAACTAAATGTATTTAAACAAAGATGCAAAAAATATGAATAAAAAAAAAACAATGACTAACAAAAAAATTACAAAGCAATTACTTCAGCAATAAATATTTAATATATATAAACCACAACTAGTACTTTTAACAACTAAAACAACCAAAGTAAATGGAAACTATCTATAAAAAATAAATAAATAAAACTTCATCAATAAATAATTTTTTCTAAAATGAGATATTTTTTAAAGGTCATTAAAAATAATGGACAAGGCATATGTTAAGAAATATGAACTTTTATTTGAAGATTTTAACAAAAGTAAAAATTAACTTCTTTTTTATTGAATTATTTTAATTCTAGAGCAAGAATCACACAAATAATTTGCATTTAACCCCTGAACAGCCATTACAATTTACGGGATTCACTCCCTAGTGTCACTGTTTTTCACATAGGCACACACATACAGTGTATTGGGGGTAGGGAAAACAACAGGCATAAATAAGCAAATCCTTTCCTGAAATAAGTAAATCTTTTTGTGAACACTGTCAAGACCATTTTATTGCATTTTACAACCTTCAAAAGTGTTTTACAGTTAGGAGCACAAAGAAAAATATTGTATTTTGGAAAGGAGTATATATAAGCCAGGGACAATTAACACAACAACTGAGAAAAGTGCATATTAAGGGATTAAATAAGCATTTTAAAAACTTAAGGAAATAAATATACAATTATTTAAGTACTTATAAAATTTTAAGGGATGACAAAGAGAGAGAGAAGACACTAATTATATGAAAAAGGTTACAGCCAGGAGAAATTAAAATAAAGGATACTAAAAGAGAGAGGACAGTAATTGTTAATTGAGAGAGACAATGATTAAAAACTAAGATGAAAAATAGATATTAATTAGCTCTAATAAAAATTCCTTTTTGTCCCCAACCAGAAAATATATGTGTGAAAACCAACACATTTTCTGACACTCACTCAATTTGAATGATTCTGCAGCTGTCTCCACCAAAGGACCCATTTCCTGTTAGGGAACTAGTGACATTTCAACAGTCATGGAGTTTCAAGTGGGAAAATATCCGAGACCGTACACACCGACACTTATGTTTTAAGGCAAGTCAACCTTTGACCTCCCTCTATTTAGCCGACAGAGAAGAAGTGACTGGCTTAGTTCCCACGCCAATCTCCAGCTTCAAAGTTTACTGCATGAAGGGTGACTAGGACCAACAGCCAAATAGTAATCCCAGCTACTTCCAAACAGAAATGACTGTGCCTCAAGTGTTACTTTTGTGGGCATGATGAATTCCCTCTTTAAAGACACCAAAAGGGGAAACCCGGAGACTCTCGATATGCTTCAGACACAAGAGAGACACTTCTACAGACTTCAACACTCTACGACGCCCCAGCACACTCCAAAATACTCCCTTTCCGATCAACTTCCAAATTCACTTGGACTCTCAGATCTACAGTAACCTATCAAGGCTCACACCTAGGAGCATCCCAATGTCATCTTAACACAGCTTTTCACAGGAGTGATCTGGCCTTAACAGCAACCTCAACAGAGCTGCACCTTAGCAGTGTCATAGCAAATTATTATAAAACAATTACTATCCAATGAACTGAATGAATAATAGATGGTAGCATACCCTAGCCGGGAGCTTAATTTAAAATATATCCCTACTCAAAATAACCAAAATCTAATGAAGACTTTATGGATTACATAATCACCTATTAGTTGTGTTGAAGAACGTGATAAAATTTAATGACAACAACTAGACTTCATTTACTAAAGACACATATCAGTAACATTGAAATGGTGTAGAAACATTCCTTTTAGTATTTGTCATATGATAGTTTATCAACAATAAAACTTGTCTAACTGGGAAAGGGAGGTTAAGTAGAGATGCCAATGATCAACCTATCGAGAAAGCTAATAAAAAAAGGTAAACAAAAAGCAATCTGCTAGTCATTCTGGATAAAGATCCATTTCTGGTTAAATTCATAAGCATAGGCATCTAAAATGTTTAAAAAACCTTTTCTAACGTGACAATTAGGTAGATTATAATAATGAAAATAAAAGAATTTCACACATAATTTAATCTTTTTGCCAACTATTAAAAAGACAAGAATAAATTATTTCACAAATATAATAAACGCTTTTGTTTTTATCACAGATATAGAATAAAGATGTGAAACAAAAGCAAAAATCTGGATTAAAAGAAAAAGACAAACACTCATAAAAACAGAAAAGGATCTAAAAAACTTCAAATTTTATTAGTAATAAATTCAGTAGCTGATTAATGTTTTATTTTTCATTTAAAATTATATGAAGATCTAAAATGGACAGATGTGAAAATATTAGCAAATTTTTTAACACTTAATAAAGTAATATTTACAGCATTGGAAATTTTCTTTTCATTTTTCAAAATCTTTAATTATGTTCCTGATAAAAGTGTAATTTTTGTATAGTTATGGAAACTATTTTATTTGTAGCGAAAACAAAATTTCCCTTTTTTTTATTTGAAAAAAACTAAATACCTGTCAGATATCCACTAGTCTGAGTGTCATTAAGGAAAAGGTCATGTTTCTGATTCTTGTACTCAGCCCATACTTCAGACTTTTCTAACTGTTCAGAGATCTGAAAAAAAAAGCAAGAGCACTCATGTTTTTAATAAAATATTAATTATGAATTAAATACACAAATATGAAATAATAAACATTTACAATTCAGTTGACTTTTCAAAATGACAAGTCTACAATAATGTGCAAATGACATTTTAAATTTTATAAAATTTAATGTGTTACACAAATATTTTTTTAAATAATGTGCAAGGCAAACTTCATAATAAAGATATTTCGACAAGAAAAATTACTCATAATATCTCTTTGATTCAATAACTAATTAATACTTATACATTTCTAAAGAAAGAAGTTTTACAGATTAAAGAACTGATCATAATATCACTGCTTAAATTATTTAATTTTTTCTTTAATTTTCAAAGCATAAACAAATATGAATTATAAGGCAAAAAATAAACTTTTTTCCACATTAATATTAAAATGTGAATTAAGAAAACCATAAATCATATACAGACATATAAATTTTAAAAAAATACGCTTATTTAACATAAAGTTGCTTGTTTTTGAAATTAGGAAATATATTAAAATTTTTTTTTAGACTTTGGCTTAGTTTTTAAAAAAATACAATAATTTAAAATATTTTTATTAGTGTTTACTAAGGGATAGAGTTCAATTGTTATTTTAAAACAGCAGAAAAATATTAAAATTTATGTTATTATCATTATAAATTAATTAACTTGGAAACTAGAGTTTAAATGTATTTTCTTTTTGTTAGCTTAAAAATGTTACATAAAATTATAATGTTTAATCAAAATAGAACAGAAGCAATGTTATAAAAATATTGTACAAAGAAGTAGATATAATTACTTGTTCTCCATATTGTAGGGACAAACACATTGCTTTTAAAGCTTGTACTATTTGGGCTTTGACTGCAGAAGTATTACCATTCAGTTTTTTTTCCAAAAGTTCCAGTAAATATGGCACTAGCTTTGTTTCCACAGCCTGTAAGGAAAAAAAAATTAAGTCTACAAAAGTGAACAAGAAAGTATTTTTAATATAATTCTTATATTAAATACATTAAAATAATCTAAAAAAATCATGGCCGTACAGATGTTCTTAAAACAACAAAATATAAGCAGATTAAAAAAATGCTTGTAAATCAAATTTAATTTAAATGATTAATCTTGTTCCATATAAATTATTCATAATACCAACTCATCACATAAGCATATAATATTGACATTTTAAAAATATATAGAACCAACCTGTTGCATCAAATCATCAGAGGACTGCTGGAAAGCCAAATTCAGGGCTTCAGAAGCAATACCCACAAGATCACGTCTTCTTTTCATAGCCTTCATCATTGAACTAATGAAACTGCTTTGGGACAAGTATTTGATACAAATCTAGAAAAAAAAATCATGATATTTCCCAGTACAAACAGGTATTTAAAGGAAATCAAAGAGTTTGCAGGCTTTATCACTGAATTCTTAAAAACACTATACACAATCAATAATAGCCATTGTAAATAATGCTATATAATTTTCTCTCTGCAAGCACATTTTTGAAAACATATATTATGGTCAGAAAAGCAATTAATAAGGAATGTCTTCAAAAATAAATTTTTCCTCTTATTAACTGAAAAGCAGAATGATTTTGAAATATAAACACATAACTTACATCTGAATTGGAAAGCTGTCTTACGATTTGGAGACAGGAACCTGCAACTGCATCATCTGGCCTGACCATAATTTGTAAGATTCGAGGAATATGTCCCAAGGCAGGCACTTGATCAAGAAGTGAAGGCTGTGCTACCAGCAGACATACAAGAGCTTGGGTTAAAGTTTCAAGAAGTTCATTCTGTCAAGGAGGTAGAATTAATTTATTAATTTCATATATCAAATTCCAAATGAAAAGTTAAATATTTCAGTGCCTCTTTAACTTTTCACATTAAATAATTTTTTTAAGGGAAAAAAAAGAATATAAATGTAATTTTTAGAAAATGAATAATAACAAAAAGAACTTTTTTCTTTAATGCATTATCAATAAAATCAGTAAATCAATAAAGATGCTAAAATTACATTTTACCAAATGCACAAGAACAGTTAATCCTTTTGAGTGTGTTTTGCACCTGGCAGATGTCTACTTATTCAATCTATGTACACAATTTTAGCATTCCAAATATTCTCTGTGCAACTTACTATAAATAGAATATTTAGCTAATCTAATGCTGAAACAGACAGCAAAGAAATAAATAGTTTATAGGAATCCAATGTTCATTTAGACCAGGAATGGCCAACCTTTTTTAAGAAGAGTGCTACTTTCATATAAAAAATAATGTGTGTCACTTCCAACTTTTCGAAAAAATGAAAAGGCGAAAAGATGCTACTTGTAAGCTTATGATATAATTTTTACGCAAGGAGCTCATTTTTAATGCAAGTCTAAGTAGTGGAAATTTAAAAAATAACATAATAAATGAGACCAAAGCACAAATTTAGAATTTATAGTTAATCAGTTCAGTTAGTTTTGAACGATATTTTGATTTTTTTTATGTTCATAATGGAAAAAATTTGTTCGCAAACGTATTTAATTAAAATCTACAGCAATATCTGACAGCAAAATCGTGTAGATTTGAAAAATCGCCTGTTAGTACAAACTTTCAAAATTCATTATAGTAATTTTTTATACTATTTGCTTTTCAGTATAATATGGTGCTGTAGACATTAATTTCGATTTGGATTTCAGGTGGGTAAAAATTAAAATTTTGCAGAGAAATTAAAAAAGGATTTAAGAAAAGATTTACTATTTTTATCATCTTTAAAATCATCAAACCTAGTTCTGAAAGAATCCTGTAAAAATAGATATTAAATTTTTAAATCTATCACAGCTCCAAACATTTTGACATGACCTGTATTAATATGAAATTTGTTAATTTTTTTCTCAAAAATCAATATAAAAAAAAGCAAAAGTTTGTCTTCAAACCAACTAGGAAAAATACAAACTTTTTTCTCTGGAATCTTAAATTATTTTAATGTCCCATAGTATCAGTAAGAAAAGCTACAGCACATAGTCAATCTTCATTCTAGAATTGCAAGTACTCACTGGGTAATTCAGTGTTTTCTTCCAGATATTTTAAAATACGCTCCCTCAAATTCCAAATTTTCGTGAGTGAAAAAAGCTTTGGAAAGCCAACTCGCACAACAATGCAGGTGCATTCTCTATATGTAACTAATTTAAGTGTATTTATAATAAATCCTGAGAGGTTTTTTCTTTTGTCTGAGACAACCATATTTCAATGTAATTGTAAAAAAAATTGTTATTTATTATTATCTTTTCAAGTTTTTCATGAAGTCTCCGTGTGCCACTGAAACAACTTTTCCGTGCCACATTGTAGCACGCGTGCTGCAGGTTGGCCACCCCTGATTTAGACAGTATTATTAAAATAATGTTTGAGGATCTAGGACTCAGTAATTATTCAGTTATGCAATTTATCCACTAAAGAAACAGCCAAATACTCTTTTTATAATTACTGATATTTATAAAAACTCAAAGGATTGACATCTACTAATACAAAGATTGTATACATAAATATGTATGTATTCAGAAAACATACACATATTTTTTTCAAATTAAAAGTGAATTATTTTAAAACAAAAGACCACTTCAATCTTGTCAAGTATTAATAAAAAGGAAAAATCTAATTCAAATATCACAAAGAAGCAGAGACATTATATATTCATTATAACATATATTTGTATCCTGAAGTAATGGGGATAATCTTCATATCTCGGTATTTTACAAGACAGCTTAGATTTGTAAATTTGCAACTTCTCCTTTCACTTCCACTAAAACTTATTTAGATTAACATTATCAGTATTTTTTAAATAGAATATTTACAAACTTATTGTTTAAATCAAGATTTCCCAAACATTTGTAAGCACATTGATCACTTTAAAAAGAATAATTTTCTCTATAGACCCCTTACATTTTTCTCTATAATATATGATGCATAATATAATCATAACACTAATAATTGTGCAAAAATCATAAAGATAGCAATTTAATTAAAAATATGAATAGAAAGACAGAAAAGTAGTTTATTGGATTTATGTTTCATTTTTTGATACTGTGGGTACAGCTTTAGATGTATGAATCACACCTTTATATAATAATCTATAATATATCAATAGATATAAAAATTAATGTCATCTAATAATTACAACCTGCAAAAATAAATATAAATGTTTAAGAAAAACAAAATAGTCATCAGCCCTCAACAGACTGCTGGAATTCTATCACACTTTTTTAAAGTTTCTTAAATCACTTGGATTTAACTTAGAAACCCTTTTTTAAATTAAAGTTAATATTTTAAACTAACCCACATAACTTTTTTGTTGCAAACGAAAATATTTTTTAAACAATAACAACTGACATGCATATAAAGAATACATAAAACTTTACAAAAAATTAATGTTCTTATCATTAAGGAACACAGGACAATGTAATATTTAAAAGAGTGTACACATAAAAGCATATCGTAACAATAATAATCATCCTTGACAAAAAATTATAGCTGAAATATTACAGAATATACAGTAATACACCGGGTATAGTTTCACATATAAATATATATAAAATATTTCTAG
Organism: Trichonephila clavata; assembly: GCA_019973975.1. Taxonomy (NCBI): domain Eukaryota; kingdom Metazoa; phylum Arthropoda; class Arachnida; order Araneae; family Nephilidae; genus Trichonephila; species Trichonephila clavata. Next base: position 57,224 of record BMAO01001092.1, on the reverse strand, counting down.
TTGGGGAAGAAAATAAGACTAAAGAAAATAATTTGGGGAAAAAATGTTTAGTAAAATCTTAGATAACACAAATACAAAATTGTAAGCCGAAGTTATTTTGATGTAGGTTTCATAAAATCTAACAAAGTAGTCTGCTGGCTGAAAGATTTTTTTTTCTTCCACAAAATTTCCTCGTAGCATGCTGATAATTTTTTGGTTCCTTGTTTAGTTGAAAAAATATGCTCTTCGTTGGAGTCCATATTTTCTAAAATTCGTAACCCTTTTTCAACTAAACTGAAGCCTTTATGTCAAATTCCCAACCATCATCCAATCTTTTGATTGAATGAGGTCTAAAGACAAGTTTTTAAATATCTTGCTCATGCATTTCTATGAGCTCATCAATTGTCAGCTCCTGATTGTGAGAATCCAGCAGTTTTTGAACATCATCACCATCCACTTCTATATTTATTTGCCTGGAAAGATCAACAACTTCGGCAATCACTTAAAAATAAGGAAGAGAGGGGAGTGAGTAACTGAGTTGTGTAGTACTCAAACAAAAGACGAATCTATGAGATTGAAAAATCTGGTAACTCCAGATTTGCATAAGTCAAGGTATTACTGTACATGGAAATGTTAAGAGAATAATATTTCAGAGCTCATTAGATGTTTTTGACAAAGAGTATCCTCCTCCCCATTAAAACTTGCAATAAGAAGTTGGAAACTCCAAACAACAAGAAAGTTAATTAAAAAAAATACTGTAGCAGAGATAGCATTTAACAGCAATCTTTTAAATTAAAAAAAAATTATAGTAAATATGAAAAACTTACATTAATATTGTCTTTTGACATCACAGCAATTAATTTATCTAATAATTCAGTAAGAAATTCCTTTGGTCTACGTAGAAGCCAATTTGGATTCTGAATGAAAAGTCGCAAGTAAACTCCAGCAACTACTATTTCTTGATTATCAGGAAGAACTAAGCATGGGTCATTTGGTGGCTATAAAAAATATTACAAAGTACATTTAAATTTAAAAAACTCAATGCAAAAAAAAATATATTTCATTAAAAAAAAGATTTTATTTTGAAATTTAAAATGTATTTCCAACATTTTAAAGCTGATTTATAAACAATTCCCAATTTTAAAAAAAAAAGAGATTTAGAACCAAATTAAAACCACAACTACCTGCAATGATACAAATTACAGGTTAAAAGAAAAGGAGAAAAATATTTTTGAATCTTTCTCTAAGTATTTATGATATAATCAATAGAATATTAAAAAAGAAATAATTAAAAAGTAATATAGCAATGAGCATGTACATTAGAACTAATCCTTAACTTTTATCTTTTAATTTTAACAAATAATCTAATCAATTTTGAACAAATGAAATGTTTTATCAAAACCAAAACATAGTAAAACAAAGTATTCATCATGTGGCTGTTTAATTCTTAAAATGAATAAAATAGAAAGCTTACTAAATGTTCATATGAAAAGAAAAATCCAAAATTTAAAAAGATTCATTTTAAAGAACAGTGAAACAAAGTAACATTATTAAAAATTACTAAAAAAGATAAAACTTTACTTTAAAAAACTTTTTCCTAAAAAATTTCTTATTTTTATAAAATTTGAGATAAATTTTAATAAATAAAATAAAACTTTATGACAATAACATTAAAAAAAAATTTTATGTACATATATTTAAATTTACCTTCCACTGAGCTTGAGGATCATCTTTTTGTATTTTGTAGTGCCTAGAAATTTGATACATATTTAAAACAAAAAATAAACCATAAAAAATATATCAATCAGAAAGTGAAAAATTTTTAAAAATAAAATATTGCAATAATTAAAAATTATTCATTCAATATTAAAAAAAAAACATCACACAACATATTTATAATAACTTACTCATTTGCAAGTTTTTCCACAATTGAACATAAACTTTCACGAGATTCATCGTTCCAAATGAGTTCTGGATTTTCCTGTGTTCCTATGAAAATTATTAATAGCTAAGTAAAAATTGACAACTACATGGATATCAACTAAAAGAAAAAACGACATAAAAACTCATTTATATACCTTCAAATATATGTACAGCAGTTTCAGGAGAATCTTTCATGGCATCAAGAAACAACACTGGTAGAAATTTGGTTAAAGTAATGCGTAATTTTGGTCCAATCAGTTTTTCTGAAGTCATTTTCCCCAACAAACCTGCAGTTAATTCTCGAATAGTAGGATTTGTAGCATTGCAAAACAAATTTAAAAGATATATCACAGCACCTATTATAAAAAGAAAGACAATATGTCACAGATATGAAAGATGGCAGGAAAAGCAACATTCATATGGCAAATAATAAAATTATTCTTCTGCAACTATTTCATTATTCATTAAATTACAAGAAAAAATATAAACATAGAAAAATATCCTTTGCTGAAAAAGTTAAAAAATTTATTATTTATGAAAAACATCAAAATTATAAATTCAGAAAAAAAGGTAAAAGTTTTACTGAAAAGGAAAAATTGCATGAACAAAATTCACCTTTGATATTAGCATCTTTGACTAGCTTGCCATTTGACATCAATGGTAAAAATGTTTCTAATACTGTTGTTTGACCTAGGGGGAAAAAAATAAAAAATTACTCACTACATTAAATCCAGGCAAAAGATTGCTTTTAGAAACACTATAAATAACAAATACATTTGAAGTTTTAAGAAAATAACACTGAAGTCACCAAAACATATTAGGTAACAAATTTAAAACTGAAATATATTTAATTATTCATTCTTATACAAGCTGTACACATCAACCATACAGGAATTATCTATTTAAATCAGATTTACAGGATATTACCATGTATAATTTGTACATAATCATAAATATAAAAAGAATATAATGTTTAGCATTATACTTAGTTAGCCATGTTTAGTAGTGCTTCATGAACCATTAAAAAAAAAGTTATAAACAGGAAAAAGTTAAGATTTTAGATAAGTATAGAATTATAAAGAGCAAGATGAAAACTGTCTAATTTCAGCTTACTGATTTCAGTTGATATTTTTTTTCACCACATAATGAAACAACATGAGGGCTATTGGTAATGGACCTCATACTTTGAACTGTGGTGGAGTGATGAGCAGCATCCCTCTCTTTCTGAAAATTTCCACACTATGTCAACCAGAAGATTTAGTCTTGACAGATTTAACTGCATATCAAACCTTCTATACAATGGGTCTTCAAAGGCAACAAGTCCACAAATCAACAAAAATACTAATAAATTCATGATCCTAACTTAGTTATCATGATCAGATATCCATATTATCTGTAACTTATAGTTTTTTTCTCTTTTACAAAAGATATTCTTATTGAATTCAGACATTTACCATATCAATAAATCTGAGTTGAGTAAAAAACATCTATTGTATGAGAAAAAAATCAATAAGTTGCAGATAATATGGACATAAAGCCACAATTTTACAGCAGTGGATTGAAGGAAGCATAAGCCAAAAACTAAATTGTGGGTCTGATAAGAGATAATTATGTAACATGCAACTTATTTTTGTATGTTCATGCATATTGTAGATTTACACACATGCATTTAGAGATTTATATTTCAAGTTATTGATAATAGAATACTTTGCATACAATTTCACCACTCTGTACAAGCTTTTGCATACAATTCTGGCAAAACAAAATAATAAAAATTTGAACACAAAGGAAATTATTATTAGAATTTTAAATATTTTACTGTACATCTTTAAAAAAAGCTTTCTAAATTCCATTTACATTAATTTTATACTTTATAAATATAGCTTTATAAATTTTACAATTATCTAAAATGCAAAATTACTTTAGAGAAATAAAATTGTAGGTAATATCCAGAAGTAATAATGATCTCAAACACTTGTATTCTAAAAAAATATTCAATAATATCATTATTATAAGAGTGTTAGCATTTGAGTTAATGCTAAAAAGAAGAAAAAAATCTGTGTTGGGACACAAACATGGTTCAATTAATCATTCCAATTCATTAAAAACCCTTAGGGAATCTTCAGTCAAAGGGATCAAAATATCCGTTGACTTATTTTTGAATTCAAATTTTTGTCCAATATCAATTTCCCCACATAAGTTTTATCCCCACCCAAAAATAGCCTGCATTTTGTTACACAAGCCTTCACACATACCACAGCAAGTCACCTAAATGTGAGAGCCATTTCAGTGGTGGCACCATATAGTGACGATTCTCGCTACCAAATTTTGACATTTGAATTCATTTAATTCAAGCTCTCGTTGGATGCTAAATATTGACATTTTATTTTGCTGAGAGTACCAGAGCCAAATTGATACTTAAAGGATCTTTTACATGCCACATATTCATATGACATGCATGTCAATGATTTTCCCATCCAGAAAATCTATCGACTCTAGCCAGGATCAAACCCGCAACCTTGGGCTAATGAGGCTGGCATATTACCTCTAAGACACAGAGCTGATACACAATTTTCATGAGATGTACAAAAATGCCAGCCTAATTAAAACTTACTATTTTTTTTTATAATAATATGAATAAGCTTACTAGCAGAGTTCTTGAATGAGTGAAGAACAAGTAACAGGTAGACAAGGACATCACTGGCAGCTATGTCATTTACACATTCTTGATTGCTTGTAACACCAGCTATCACCTAAGAGATTGAACAAGGAAAACATTTTGGTTACATATTTTGATAAGACATAGCTATATATTTATTTTATTTTTTATTGAAGTTATATTTTGATGTGCTTCCTATTTATATTTACCATAGTGAATGAAACCAAGTTTAATTATTATAGTAAGTGCATTATTGCACTTTAACTGCAATTAGAACACTGAATGTACATTTCTATAAAAAGAAAACAACAAATTTTTTTTAAAAAAAGAATCAGTGTAAACAATAAAAGACTTTAATAAATTGTATTTATAAGAAAATATTAACATACGAACACAAATAAAGTAGTTAGAAAAAATCAATTACTTTTTTGTTTTTAAAAGAAATGTTGGTTGGTTACATGTTTCAAAATTAAAATATAAGAATTAGAGTTTACAAGAACTCAACAGTAATTTACAAATATGATAAAAATGCAAGCATTCAATTTATAATGTAGAATAAAAATATAAACATGAACTCACATCAATTGCCAGAGCTTGAACTTTAGGACAATCATCTAATCTGAGAAGGCTAAAAATAAGTTTAAAATGTCCAATACATTGCATTTCAACACCTGGAATGAAAATCAGTTAAATATAATAATCTTTTTAATTATAAATAAATTCAAAGGTATATATTTTACACACAATATACACGTTGCAGATATTATCTATGATACAAACTTGTAAGTAAATATTATAAGATATGTAACTGATACTATTTACAAAGCAAAGTAAAATATTTAAAGAAATATAAACATTTAAAAAATATAAGTAAAAGTCAGATATTTTTTCAGAAAATCATTATTAACAGAATAATTTGTTAAATTACTGAAAAATAGTAAGATTAAATTAGTTAAAATCTAACATACCAGGATTATTTTTTATAACATTACGAAGAGCCTCCAAAGCCATCTCTACACTTTTTAAACGTGTTTGATTGGTTTCTTGTTTTACACCAGATGACTGCAATGTCATGAGCGAGTATAAATACTGAGCCTGAGAGCTCAAGAAATCTAAGAGTTCCAAAGTAAAAAATTTTGGATTCTAAATAAAAATATAAGATAATTAGTTATAAATTATGCAAAGCTTTAAGTACCAAATTAATATGCTAAATATTTATCATTTAATATTCTTACTTCAAGTGGAAATGTTGGTTGTTCATTATATACACGTACAAAGATTCCACCTATTATAAGCTCAGAGTCATGTGCTGAGAACTTGAAATCACTGCCAAATGTAGGATCACATTCCCCCTGACAAGATAAATATTGAATAATTGACATTTAAATATATTTGAATACATGAGAATGTTTTGATCTTTTTATAGTAAATTTAATGAGATGCAAACATACTCACAGATCTTATTTTATCTTTTCGTTGCCTTTTTAAATATTCAGTTAACTCAGCACGAGTAGCATTGTCCCAAATTAAATATGGATTTTCTGTATTACTATTCAAGATTTTTAGAATCTAAAACATTGAAAAATATGTAATGAGTTCATATGTGAGCATAATAAAATAAATTTTCAGTTTCAATAATTCTTCAGATAAGATAATTTCAACCAGCAAAATAGCACAATAAATTTAAATTTGAAATTTCCATTAGTATGCTTTTAAATGTACGATATTTTAAGTTCAGTAGCTTTTCTTTAAAAATAAATACTTTAAATTATTGACAATTCAATTAAAATATTTAATTAAAAGGAATTCCATCCAAATATGTTGGACTTTTAGGTTCAAAGAGCAATTTCCAGTTTTATAAAAAAAAATACCAACCGAACAGTGAGAAGTGTGAAATATTTTTTGGGACAACATTCATTAACTACACCTAATATCTTTTTTTAAAAATGGTTTTGAAACCAAAAGAAAGCCATATTTATTCTTTTTACATGATTATAGATTAAAATTTGTCAATTAACTGCTAATTTGATTTCTGATGGCCTAATTTGAGATGTGTCAGAAAATCATATGAGAACAAAGATCCAAATATAAAATGCACCTTAAATTTCAATGAGAGTTAACTATTTATACCTGGGTCTAAATCTTATGTAAAGAATTTGCAAAATTCAAAAGAGTACATTAAGCACTTAACAGAGTTAAGCTCAAAAAGTCTAATATTAAACAAATCTTTAAGAAAGCAGTTCATCTTCTTAAAACTTCACTATCAAACAAAAATTTCAATGGATTAAAGTGCAGCAGATGTGGTAACTTTTCTAATGTAGACAGTTATTTTGATCCATCTCATAATAATTATTTTTCTTGTACATTTAAATCAAATTTTTATCCTTCCTCAAATATCATTGCATACCTAAAAATTTACTACAGTTGTGATTTTCATCACTTTCTTATAAGGTTTTTAAAAGTTAAATAAAGCTCTTTGTGAATTACTAAAATTTTTAGCATGGCTTTTGGATAACATGGAACATATCCCCTTTTTTACACATCACATCTTTCTTTAGCAAATCCCCTCCCCCTTCTCCTTTACATGGGTTTTTATGGAATTATACTGAGTAAAATAATAGTTTATATATGCATCATAAATTTAAAGAAATGTTGAATCTTATAAATGAATGAATAATATAGTGATTATTTTCAATAAAGAATTCTAAAGTGTAATAAGATTTTATATTAGGAATAACAGCATAAGTAAAAATATTTTTAAATACTTTCATAAAAATACTTCCAACTTACTTCAGCAGCATCACAATGTCCCAATTGATTAGCTAAATAAGGAGTTAGTAATGCACTTAAAGACATGTGTACAGCATCATTCTTTGGAGTTTCATCTTCTCCAAAGCCATAACCACCTAATCTGCTTAATGCACGCAAACTTAACCTAGCAAGTTGATTTGAAATTTCCTACATTAAAAAGAAAAAACCTTTGAATAATTTTTCATATTAAATAACAATTTCATTTAACACACACAACAGATTTTATTTTATCTTCAAATAATTCAATTTTTATTACTTGTTTGTTAGTTTCCTCGTCCCTTTGGACTCCTCCTTCTTCTAAAGTGTAATCATAGTTGAATAGGAATATAAGAAGGTGAAAGAGAACTCCAGCTTGGTACAAATGTGTTTGAAGAGCATCATTAACTGCTAAAGCACTTATACATTCCACAACAACAGTACATAATTTTGTCAAATGCTGAAAATATTTGTTAAAATGGTAAGAAATATACAATTATATCCATAAAAAAATATAAATGTTTAAAATAATTTGAAAATAATCTATTGCTATTTTAACAGAGTAATAAAAAGTAGTCAAATATAAAGATAATCTAACCATAATGATTGACAGTTTATAATTATAAAAGACAACTATAATTCAGAGACAAAATTCCTAAATAACACATAAAAAGTGATTCTTTAAAGTAATACTTTAACTCTGAAATAATATATATATACAAGGTTTCTCTTATTGAAAACAAAATAAATTATAATTGAATGTATCAACAGCTTTTAAAAGTAGTCGAATGGTTTTCACAATCAAATATGCTATTTTTGATTCACATAAAAAGTAAGTACACTTGGGAAAAAACTATGCATCAATATGTAATGCTGTGTCAATTTGTAATGCATAACAAAATTACTAGTTCAAAAAATCAAACAAATAATACTAAAAATATTCTAATTTGAAATTTCAACAACTACCTTAACTACTGATTATATTTTGTTGAAAATTGATCAATGAAGCAAAAAATAATAAATATAATGACCCTATTTAGAATTATTAAACTTATAATAAGTAAAAATATTTTTCAGATTTCTAACTCTGGTATTGATAATATTAGTTTGAATTTCCCATAGATGAACTGTAATGTATATTAATTTGTTACACAACAATTTAAATGTACTCATATATACATTAACGAATAAAGGAAATAAAATAACTAACACTTACTTCAAAATATAAAATTCTGCATAAATCTCTAATCATGTCTGGCATCTCAATCATACGTTCCCGACAGCCTCTGAATTGAGCAGCAACCGCAAAACAACGTGATATGTGAATACACACTTGAACAGAAAGATCTTCTGTTTTGGAAGAACGACTTAATACACCAACACATCGAGAAAAAGCTTCTTGTAAAGCCTGTAATGTATAATATATATATAATTGGAAAAAATGGAAAAGAGGAGAAATATTTGGTAAATTTAAATAATTTATTCATAATTAATGATAAACTTTTAAAAATATAAATGCTCTTAAATGGTATTAAACAACAAAAGGTATTTCATAAATTTTAAACTAATTTTTTAGCTTTTTACAAACATTATTTTGTTAAATGACTTAAATATATTACTTAGGAAATTAAATTATGGTAGTTAAGGTAACATTTATTTAGAAAACTATATTTAGGCTACAAAAACAAAATATTTTGATGATATATATACTTCAAAGAATAAGTTATATAACATAGTAATTAAAAAAAAGTTGTCTTTAATAACTTTTGTAATTTTCATCATAGAGGGACAAAATTGACATTTCTGTTAATAGATAAAGAAATTAAAAATTATGGTTTTATTAGGTAAATTAATTTAATTAGTATAAACTAGATTTTAAAGAATTTTAAAAAAAAGGCCCTTTTTCTAATTTTTCAGAAAATATTTCAAAATTACAACACACACAATAAGAGGTGTCAGATACTTAATTAAACAAGCAAGTAGCAAAACATTAAAAAAAATTATGAACTTTTTTCCAATAATTTTTTTATTTTAATGTTTTCCAAGCTTTATCAAATATAACATAGGTTGCTATATTTTCAAATCAATGTTGTTAACTCAAGAAAAAAACAGATTCACTTTTTTTTCCTTATCAAACTCTTGACTATAGGACTATAATTGTTAAGTAATCTATGACACTTTAAGGGAGATAAAATTTTGACTATTACAGTTCTCTTTTAGTATTTTTTAGACTTCTAGAAATAATTGCATGAAAAAATGAATTTAAGGATTTCAGGGCATAAATAATTTAATTAACTGGAAAAAATACATAAAACTATCCACTTTTGATGGGGAAAAAATACAATCACTGTATTTATTCAAACCTAAGCCACACCCCAAATTTTCAACAAGTTTTTGTGAAAAATGAAAAATAGTGTAAAATGGTTTATCAAGAGGGAGAGAGATATCAAATTTTACGATATTAAAAAAAATTTAAAATGAGAACTAATAAGAAGTGAATAATTAGTTATTTTTTCAGTATTTTTAACTTTGAAATACATATATGAGTCTGTAATTGCTCTAAATACCCCCTCCAACAAATCCCCCCCCCCCTTCAAATCAAAGCCGCACCCAATTTTCAGTAGAATTAACATTGGGAAAAAGTGTGGCTTAGATTCGAGTAAATACGGTAATCAAATTTATATTGAATTAAAAAAAACTGCAACTGCTTAGGTTTTGTTTCATTTATATCACACTAGAATAATATGAAGCTCATTTGCAAAGAAGCTCATACATTTCAGTTATAAACAATTGGAAAGAATGACACTTGAGCAGCTACCTTCCTCTCTAAACTTTAATACTACATCGTGGAAGGGCATAAAACAAACAGCCTCTGTGTTCCTGCATTATGATCATTAGAATCAGGATTTGAATCTATGTTTAGATATGAATAAGATTGGGCTTGAACTTAAAACCATGATCTTTTGGTTCCTTCATTTCAAATTTCAAGAAAACATTTTGGTAATAAATGAAACATGTCCTCAAAATATGAAAATAGTTAAACTTACTTCTAAACCTCCTTCCCTGCGAAGTTCTTCTGCATTCAATGCTGAACAATTAACAGTATGATATGCAGTTTCAGCAGCAGCGGCAAGCAATGGTGCAGATTTAGAGAAAAGTTGAGAATCATTTGTTTCTAACTTGATAGTTTTTACTAACATTGGATATCCAGAATACTTGTATGGATGTAAATCTGAAAAAAATATTTAGTTTTAAAACTCTGAGATGTTATGATACTCATTTTTATTTTATATACATTGTCACTATAAATGTTAACAATTCTCTCAACAAACTTTAACTTTAAACTTATGAATTTAGAAAATATTTTAGGAAAAAATCATAAATATTAATGGACAAGCATGGAAAAATAACTGTCAATGTTTGTTAAAAAATTAATTATAAGGGAAAAAGAATGAATTTAAAAATCTGTAATTTTTATAGAATTAAATTTTTAAAAAATAACTACCTTCCTTATGACGACTAAAAAGAATTGTTTGCGCTTTTAATATTAGAACAACATTGTGGGGATCAGGACCTTCACATTGCCTAGATGATTTACTACACAAGAACTCATATGCTTTGTTAACATTTTCAAATACTTCCTGAAAATTGAAGAAAAAAAATTAGAGAATATTTTCGAAAAAAAAAATAACTAAGACATTAAAATTAGAAATATTGCTACATGGGTTCTGATAATTTGTAAATCATCAAAACACTACATAAAAATTATTAACTAAATGAATAAACTGTTATATCAATTAATGTAAATTTTAATCTTGAAATTTAAAGCCTAAAATTTAATTTTGAAAAATTTGAAGAAATCTAAGACGTTTTAATAATAGATCTTGCATATAACTGACCTGCTGATTAAGAGCTTTAAAGCTGTCTTTACATAATGTTAAAGGTTTGAATCCATAATTGGAAAAAATTTTCCAGATAGAAAAGTATTTGAAGATTAATAGTACATTCAGTCCACTACACTTTTGAAAGCAGTATATTTTATTACAATTCTCCTTTACCTAAATTAATCCATTTTTTCTAGTACAAGATTAGTTCCATATTTTAACTCATATTTTGTAATTTGCTAACTCATTTTTGTAATTTGCTAAAATATTTTGTAATTTGCTAATTTGCTTTGTAATTTGTTTTACATGTTAGTGAGAAAAATCACTTGTTACTACATTTTTAAACTTGAAAAAATGTAGCACTATAAAAACAGATATATAAATTACAATATTGCAAGTTTTCATGAAAACTGAGACATTTTTCAGAATGAAAATGTGTTTTTTCTTTAGGCACTTTTTATTTATATGCCAAAGACAGCCTTAAAAGATTCATGCACAATGCAAAACATATGCTAATAAAACTCTACATAAAATCCATAAATCTATCAAAAATGAATGTGAACATAACACAAAAATTTTTCTCAATTTATGACATAAATAATATTTTTATGTGATTTTATTTATTACTTCATTCAGCTTAAATAATAAAAAAATTACTTACTCGACCATCAGGATTTTTATCTGGATGATATTTTTGAGCGAGTTTAAAGTAGGATTTTCGAATAACACTTTCTTCTGGTCTGAAAATAAATGAATAAACTACTACATTTCATAAGTTATGAAAAATTTCAATATATTTAAAATGTAACATCTTTTAAAAATTTTATTACAAAATTAGGAATAATGATGAATTAAAACTCAATAAAGGATGAATTCATAAATATTTTTTTAAGAAAGAAAATAATGATTACTGGTCTTCTCTTTTAAGTCCAAGAGTTTCATATGCTTCATCTACAGATAAAGCAGGAGGTTTTTTTTCTACCTCTTGTTTCCATGCTTCCAGAACATCTTTCAGTAACTTCACCTTCAAAAAAGGTAAGCATTAGTTTTGAAATGCATTAAAAACATTTTAATTGCTTTTATACTTCTATGGATAATAAATGGTAACCTTATAGCATATAATCCTTTCCACACCTTATTTATAAATGCAATCAAATCTAATTTAGACAAAAAATAACTTTTTAACAAAAACATAATTAAAAAGTACATACTGGATTTCTTATAGGCCATTCTGGGAATTTCTGAACATCACATAAATGACGTAGGTAGTATATGTTGCAAAACAGTTCATTCTCTAATTGAGGATATTGTACAACAGGTATTGCACAATATTGGTACAAAGCTTTAGTATTAGAACGAAGTCGAGGAGTAAATTCTGCAATATGTGAAGCTATTTTTTCAATCATCAATCTCCTATAATTAAAAGTTTAAAATCATTTCAACACTGCTTTGCGGATTTATTACTTTAAACACAATCATTGAAAGATGAAACAAAAAATACATACTTAGATATTTAACAAAATCTAAAAACTTAAAAAAGTAGTGAATATTTTTCTATTTATAAAACAAAAACATGAAATACTGCACATCAATTAAATTCACTTATGAAAAAGAAGAAAGGGTTATTCTACCAACGTAAGTTTTACTGAATATTCATAAAAATTTTAGCAGGATATATGTAAGCAAAATATTCTCTTTATTCTAAAAGATTAACATAAATCGGATTTTTTTCAGCAAAGATATTTCGTATAATTTAAAAAATTTTATTCACAGATCTCTGAATTTGTAAAGACAACTTAGCTACAGACCTAAAATGCAACTAAATAGTTTAATAAGCAAATTACAAACTAATTTTATTATAAACCGAGATATCCTAACACTAAGTAAAAGAAATCTTCAAAAATCCACATACTTTTGCAAGATAGCACCACAAATTATTTTATTTTATAACTTTTATTTTCATTTGCCTCTTAGACTTTCTTTCCTCTTTCCAAAATAAATTTTTTTTAAAAAAAACAATTTATATGGTCTTTATGCTTTTTTTTTAAAAAAATATTTATATGATTCAAAGAAATTTTAACAATCTTTCCAAAGCTAAGATTCTGTTCTGATTGTTAGAGTCTGTATCTTCACATGTTCCAGAGAAGACTTTTTAAAAATATATATAATTAGATTTTTCATTTTTCTGTTTTAGGAAGATAGATTAATGTTTTTTTCATGGTATTTAATTCTGAAAACTGACATAATATTTTAAATATTAATTATTTAGTATTATATTTAAATAAGTTTCTAAAAATACTCTAGTTTTAGAAATTTATTCTTACACTATTTTCTTACACTTTTAGTCCAGTTGTATAGGCAAATATAGAAGAAAATTGACTGCCCTTAAGACTGCCTTCACTTAATGTTAAAGAATAGCACCAAATTTGGAATATTTTTTCATATACAAAAGAACTGAAATAATTATATTATATTCTGATATTGCTATTCCATAGAGAGCAGCAAATTTTATCTTACTCCTCATTTTTATTTGAATTGATCCATTTTTTCTAGTATAAAATGAGTTTTTCATTTTTTTTTCTATATTGTAGTGATAAATGAGCTATCCCTTTACATGTTGAAATAAAAAAGTATTTAAAAATTTTAAAAATGCTCCAATACCAGACGTATGAATTACAATGTTGCAAATTTTCATGACAATTGACACAATTTTCAGTTTGAAAATAAGCTGTGTTTGGTTCTTGCTCTAGTATGTTTAGTGAAGACAGCCGTAAAACTATGTTTAACCCTACAATTTTAGTTCCTAAGACTGCCATTATACTACTGTGGCTATCTAATTTTGATCTATACTGTCTTGTTATACTTCTATTTTTAGTTTAGCTTTAAATTAGATTTATGACAGTTTCATATTTGATTAAATGATTATATATAATCAAATTAATCCAACAAAAGTCTAACCTCATTTCATTACTCCATATGGCTTCTGGAGTGTCATATTCACCCAAAAATATCTGTGCAAACTTTTCAGCACCATGGTTTTCCAGATAGCAAACCATAGCTTCAGGTAATAATTGTCCAAGAATGCTACGTTGCATAATTGAAGAAGCTTGATTCTAAAAGAGGAAATAAAAATAGCTTTAATTAAGAATAAAAATGATACACAGATGCAAAGTAATGAAACATATAAAATAAATATCTAATTGTATAAATAATATATTATAGAAACTTTATATGCAAACACATATTGAACAGAATAAAAAAAGTAATTACCTCTTCACAACGAAAAGATTGACAGGAATGAGAAATTTGCAACAAATTACCAATCGGTAACAAATTGGATCCTGTATACATTAGAATAAAGTAGAAAAAGCCAGTTTGATATAATTTTGATATGTCTGGATTATCAAGCATAATGTGAGTCAACACTACAGCAACTTTCTCAACCAATATTGGATCAAATGTCAACAAAAGCTAAAAAGATAGATTAGTTTTTTAAATGAGTGAAATCTCATAACATATTATTAAAAAGGATAAAATATGGCAAGAGCAAGATTACAAATGGTATAATAAACATACTAATACAACTCTTACAAAAGTAGTGAAGTAAATTGATACATTTTAAATAATTATATCCAATATGCAACAGAATGAGTTACTACAATATGGAATTTTCTAGGTTAAATTTGAATTAATTAAATAGTGTTTGCATTATAGTTGATTTATTAGCATAATAATATATATATATATCCAGAACAAGAATTGAAATTTATAGTATATAGTGCCATGATTATAACTTTTGATATCTGCTTATAATTTTTTTTTAAGAGACAGTAGCCAAATTGATTGCATCTGGAATAAATTCAGTCTTTAGGAGAAGCATTAAAGTTGCTGTAATGATAATATTTGGGTGTTTGGATGTTAAAATTTGACCTAGAACATGAATGAATTATTGGCACAAAATGTTGATTTCATCATCAGCATTGGCATGACAGCCCTTTGTGGGTCTGAGTCTTCCTTTAAAGTTTTTTCCATTCTGCCCTTCTCCCAGCAATTGATCTCCACTTTCAGAATGGCAAAGTCCTCATTCACACAGTCTTCCTACCTCCTTTTGGGCCTTCCCTCTGGTCTTTTATTAGAGGGAGTTGCATTAAAATTTTCAATACTGTTCATTCTGGGCTCATTCTTACTATATGCTCTGCCCATCTCATTCTACTTAGTTTTATGGACTTAATAATATCATCACTATTAAAAATCTTACATATTTCAAAATTATATCTTTTTCTCCAACTGTTATTATCAAGAACAACACCAAATATGATTCGCAGGACCTTCCTTTCAAAAGCTGCCAAGATCTTTTTAACACGCTTTTATAAGTTTCACTTGCATGTAACGGAATCTTAGAACTCAATTTTTACCCACTTAAAAAGATCGGATTCATTCGAAATTTCGCACACTTGTCAAGGACCGATGACAATACAATAACTTCATAATTTTGTTCCATTGTCCTTTTCAGGATCGTCAGGAATAAGGATAATCAGATTTGGCGACAAATCCATATATCACGTCCAGATTTGGCGACTTATTGCATATATCATTTTTAAATTTGGCGACTAGTTCCATATACCATTTTCAGACATGCGACAAATTTCATACATCATTAATTTGGCGACTTATTTCAGATCTAGCGACTAAAGAATAAGGTTTAACCCTAAACGAGTGTTTTGAATTTAAAGCTAATTTATATGCAAGCATAAATAAACTTGCGGTTAATAGAAATAAAACAAAAAAGTGTACTGTATCTGAGAAAGTGGAGGGTGGGTGTGTGTTAGCAATTTCTAACCATAATATAAACATTTTTCTGAAAATGAAAATAAAAAAAAAAGGCTCGAGCATGTGAAAATAAATAATTTGCGTTCTAACTGCTAAATATTTTTAATTTTTATAAAGCAATACGCTTAGAAATGATGATACAAATTACATGAAAGGAACGCGTTTAAAAGGTGAAAAAACGATTGACACTTAATATTACCATGTTTTTAATAACTCGCTTTCTTAAATGTCTATCCGGGTGGAATTTTGTAATTGATTTTAAACTGTGTGACTTTCCAATGAGCTAGAGACTTGAAATTCGGACTATAGCTCGGAAGTGGATGACAATGCATGAAAATGTGAAAAAAGAAAACAAAAACAAAAAGGACTAATTTTATAATATTTAATCCGTAAAAAAACATGATACATTAAAAAATTTTGTAATTCGAATTTTTTCTTCTTTACACACTTTTATTTGTTTGACCTGTCCAAAAGAGACTGAATCTAATATAACGATCCAAGGCCTTGTAAACGGAGAGAATAAATACATTTCAGACCCGTTAATTAATATCCATCGAAGAGCAAGACTAATCCCACAGCCACGTAATTCCAGCTTCAACTATCAAACTCAAGGATAAATTCAACAATGAATAAATGATAGTTTAAAAAACTAAAAAACATGCTTTTATTGTAGTTCGAACTAATATAACGATCCAAGGCCTTGTAAACGGAGAGAATAAATACATTTCAGACCCGTTAATTAATATCCATCGAAGAGCAAGACTAATCCCACAGCCACGTAATTCCAGCTTCAACTATCAAACTCAAGGATAAATTCAACAATGAATAAATGATAGTTTAAAAAACTAAAAAACATGCTTTTATTGTAGTTCGAACTAAAAAAATGAAAAATAAATTATAGTTTGAAAAAAACTAAAAAACACGCTTTTATACTGAATCGAACTAAAAAGTAAAAAAATAATTCTTAATAAAGAATAAAATGATTAACGAGAAAATGAATGTCATTGGGGTAAAGGCGTGGGGTGTTCTATAAATGTATCAATTGTTATAATTTCTAACTTCTATTCCGAAAAGCTGAATTAGTGTAAAAATGTAGTACAAAGCACCCCACGCTTTTACCACAATGACATTCATTTTCTCGTTAATCATTTTATTCTTTATTAAGAATTATTTTTTCACTTTTTAGTTCGATTCAGTATAAAAGCGTGTTTTTAGTTTTTTTCAAACTATATTTTTGTTAAGGTCCATGTCTCTGATGCATAAGTCAAAACTGATTTAATCAGTGTCTTATACACAACAGGATTTTTGTCTTTCTTTTTATTAAGTGAGACTTCAGTAATGATCTTAATACAAAGAAACAGCAATTAGCTGCAATAATTCTCTTTCAGATTTCAGGATTCATGTCATTTTGGTAATTTATTTCTGATCTTAGATAGGTAAAATTGTTTACAGATTCAAATTTAAAGTTGTCTATTTCAAACCAATTAAAAAGATTAATTCAAGGACTCTAAATACTTAAGCATATTGATAACCAAATATTTAAAAATTCATGTTTTTATTTGTTACTGCACATTTAATATACAATTTATGTATTAATCATAATTTAATTTTTCCCCAATTTTTATGGTATTAAGAATGGAGGGGGGGGGATATACCATGTTACTAAAAGCCTTAACAAATGTTGAGCAGAAAATTTTATGTCTACAAACCACAATAATCCAGAAACTTTCTAGATGAATTTTTATAAAATTCAAGTGTTAAGAAATTTGGGCCGATTTTAAGATAAGAAATCAGGTATGCAAAAAAACCTAACACCTATTATGAGAAAATTACTTTTAGAAGCTAATTACCTGACTTATATAATATTCCGCCTGATCCATTTAAAAGAGAGATCAATTTTGTTCATTCACAGTAAAAGTTAAAAAATTGTTAAGAGTCTTCCTTTTCTGGTGATTTTCTTATAAACAATGCTGTATTTATCAACTAAATCATAGATGGAAAATAAGATTTCTCAGCCCACAGATTGAAAAATATATGTAATTATAAAAATATAGCTTTTAACATGTTTCTTAATTACCCCCATTTTAAAAAATCCAAATCTTTACAAAAATGGTATAGCTGTTCTAATTAGAATGCTTTTTATAAAAAAAGAGAAAAAGATACAAAGCTCATGATATAAATTTCTTTTACTTACCAATTTTATTTCCCATTATGAAACAAACCATTTTAAATTTTCTAAAATCCTTGAAAATTTCTGAATTATGGGGGAAGAGATGAAAAACAGATCTCCTAATATCAATTATAGATTATCTGAGATATAAAATTTTCCATTTAACATTTTTTAATCCTTAAATGCCAAAATTAAAATATTGTTGCCAGTTGTCTACATTTATTTTCATGTAATTTTATTCAAAAACCTGAGTGCCTCTGCTTCTGAACACACGTTAGTAACCAGAGGTAATAAATCATTATTGAAAGAAAAAGTTGACAATACATTTGGCTTGTAAGTTAACTTGTTTTTTAACATTTGAATGTAGTGGGTGAAGTTCAGTGCCTTACAAGAAAACGTAGTTTCTACTGTTGAGTTCCTAACAAAAGAGTGATTTGTCTAATTCTAAAAAAATTACTTCTAATTTGTTATCAGGTTAACTATCAATGTTTGATGTTGTATTTGAAAGTAAGCCAGATTTTGGAAAATACTGCATGTTGCCAAATGTCAACATTATTCATTTGCTTCACAAGCAGGTGCTTTTGGTGTCTGGACTTTTTAGCTTAGTTTGCTTTGCTTTTTAGGATGTCTAGATGACTAAAAGATGGCGATATTGAGGATTCACTAGCATGAATAGAAAATGGAGACATCTCTGAAGACGAAGAGGATATGGGTGATCAGAACAAAATTGAGTATTACTTGGATTTTTTTAATTATTTTTTATGTAACCTATAACTAATTTCCTGTAATATACAATTTTTTTAGTTCCAAACAAATAATTATGCATTTAAGGGTTTACAATGTGTACATCAATTTATATAAAAAATGTTTCCTATTAAAAAAAATCAAAAAATAAGAAAACAATATTATTAGTGAATTACTTTATATAGTTGTGAAAAAAGTTACTTTTAAGAGATTAAAATTTACAAATATCTGTATTCATTTCATACAACTTTTAAAGCATTTCCAACAAAACATCATAAAATATTCATAAAACTTTCAACCTAAAACCACTAAACTTTAAGCAGCAATATGCTAGTTTATAGTTTTGAATAATCAATCCACTTATAACATTTATTACTTATTCACGTCTAACTTTTGCCAAACTCTCCTCTATTAAAAGGATAGAGTTAAATGCACTTTGGAGAATACTCCTTGCTCACCCTTGGTATTTTGGGACAAAACCTCATTGGTGTCACCACCTTAATATGCCTAGGGATCAGCAGTTGGTTCTATCACAGGTTTTTAGTGGCCACATCAAATCTTACTTTTCAACATGGCAGGAAAATCTTTCCAGAGTCATAGGTGCGAGGCTGATCAGGTCTCCCCCAGTCATATTTTTATAATTGCTTGAGATTTACTATTGACAAGGTTTTAGGAAATCCTATTTTATTTCTGGATTTTTTGGTTTTATGGAGATGGTGTAGCTAAACTACACAGTCTGGGATAAGAAAAACATTTCCCATGTTAACAAAATACAAAGCATATGAATTATTTGAAAGAAATGATCTAGTATAGAGCCTCCCCCCCCCCATGAGTTTTTCAAATATTTCTTGAAGTTTGGAAAACAAGCTATTTAAACCATTTTCAACACAATTCTGTAATAATATAATCTGTTTTTTCTTTTAAATTATGAGAAAATTGAATTTTAGAAATTGACAAGTTTGATTAATCAACCCATAATATAGTTTATCATGTAATAATAAAAATTAGGAAAGTAATTAAGGGTATTTCACTTTTTATGATGGAACATTATATGTTATATGTATAATATGCCATATTCAAGCCATTTTAAGTAATTAAGTAATGCTATTCCACTTTTCAAACTAATTAAAAAATTTTAAATATAGATCTTCAAGAAAACAAAATAATACCTGAACTATGTGAGGTAAGCAAGTAGCATCAGAGAGCATCCGCTTGGCTCGGGGCAATGGCCGTATGACAGCTCCATCAGAATCCCTACATATTAGCAATTTTTAAGTGTAATAAATAAAATAAATCAATGAAATTAAATTGAAGGAATTATTAAAGCAATATAATGATTAAAAAACAGTTGCATTAATAAAAAATTAATACTAAAAAAAACTCTTAAAAATACTGTTCCTTGGCCTTAACATTTGATTCTAATATTAAAATAAGATTTGTTAAGTTATAACTTCAAAAAAAGTTTATTTTTCTCAGCATTATTAAAAACTATTTTAATTATAATTAAGCATGATTGCAAGTTGTTCGAAAAACAACTCACCGACTTGGAAAATATTCACATATTTTGATTAACATTCTTAGAATTTCATTTGCTAAGTCACTTTCATTCATTAAAGAAGCACCAGTAGCCATTAAAGTCCATTTTAGTTGTGGAATCATATGTACTGGTTTCCAACCATCCATGCCTTGAGCCCAACACCTTGTTTTGGGATGAATTACACCCTCAGTCCACAAATCTTTAATCTATAGATACACACATTATTATATAATTACCGTTTCTCATAACAGAAATTAAACATTACAACTAAGTACAAACAAATAATTTCTATATCTGTAAACTACATAAAAACATATATAATACAATTAATACTAAAATACATTAAATGTTTAGTTTCACTAAATGACTACTTTTAGTTACTAAATATGCAAATGCATACATTTTTCTATCAATTTTTAAATACTTTTTTCATAACAAAGTGCAAGTATAGACAACATCAAATGCGCGAGTTCAACAAATCTAATCCATTAAATCAAATATATATATATATTCATGAAAATTTTTTAAAGAATAGAAAAGGAAAAATTTTAACTGCAAAATATATCTGGGTTCATTTTTATTGTTTATGATAATAAATGCAGTTTGACTAACAAATAAATATAACTGGCAACAGTGGTTATTTTTAATAGGTAAAGATTACACTCCATTGTTATTTATCAGGTAAATATTTAAACAAACTTTTTTATATGAACCTAAAAAGAAAACCCTGTAATGAGTACTTTATTGTACCAATTTAAAGTTTACATAAAGAGCTCACGTAGAAAAATATACCTCATTGAAACCAAAAGGACCATAACGTTCTTTTTCTGCATTGCGATAATACCATTCTTTTTCAGTCATCATCATCATTTCTGGAGATGCTTCAATGACATTTGTCTATGGAATACATATTTAGATCATTATTCAATAAAAATATTAAATCTTATAATTTAAGTGCATAATCTTATGTGCCATTTTAAGTTATTAAAATCAAAATAAAACAGAAATATTTAAAATTCAAGAAAAAATTTAAAACAAAATGTATTTAAAAGATCTGAAATTATTCATTAATTGTGAATATACAGAAATTCGATTTTACTTGAGTAGGAACTGTAGCACGACTAGTATGAAGATGAGCCAATGTCAGAAGATCTACTAATATTCTTAAGCCACCAGCATCAATAACTTCTTTAACATTTCTCTAAAAAACAAAATAAATTAGCATACATAAAATTATCAATTAAAAAATGAGGTTTTATAATTTTATTAATACATTCATTTCTACAATGTGTGTGTATATGATTTATATAAATAATGAAATATAAAACAGTTCATAAATATGGAGTCTATGGCCAAAATAATTATGTACACCTCTCACCAAAGCTTTAAATTATGTGTAGGATAAGTAATAAACTAGACATAATACACTGGATCTCCAGACAAAGATTTCTCATAATTCAAAGCATTATTTAGTGTTGCATTTCACTAATGCATGGGGAAAATAAGAAACTAAGCAACTATGAACATAGAATGATTATGTGTGCTAGAAGGTTCCGGTACTTCCAAAGTCACTAGCCTTTTTGGCTTATCTTGTACATTAGTACTTTGCCTTCAAAAAAGGCAACTAATCCAAAAAATTTCAAGAATAATAATGATAGAAATTTCTTGTAAATCAAAGAGGTGCCAAGCAACTGATACATGTTGTGCACAACAACAGAAGAATTACACAATAAATTGCAGTGCAATACAACTAAGGATGATTACAAAACATATCCCTACACTCTACAACAGTGGTCCTCAATCCCTGTGCTGCAGACCAGTATTAGTGTGCGGATCAAATGGTACCAGGCTATCCAAGAAACATAAAATAGTTTCCATTTTATTTTTTGTGGTACATTGCTCTCAGGTTTGTGCAACTTTCCATTGAAATCACTTTATATTCCATGGTAAATCTGAAGTGGCGCGCTTATCCAGAGGACAGAACCCGGGACCTTTGGATTCGAAACTGAGTAACTTAACCACTACATCCAAATGATCACCATGGTGCGGAGGTTGTTACTGGATTATATAGATAAAACCGCTATACACTCCCCCACTAGTGAGTCAGCGGATGGGCGAACAAATGATAGAGTTGTTATGGCGAGCGTGTTGCGAGAGCAGTTGTTGTATAAGGATGAGTTGCGTCAAGTAAGTCTGATGAGTTGTTTTTTGTTTGCTCTTTTTTTGGGTAGATGGCACCACGACAGTTCAGAAGGTTGCCTTTTTTCTGAGTTCAGCCAGGGTCACCAATGAAGTGGCGCGCTTATCCAGAGGACAGAACCCGGGACCTTTGGATCCGAAACTGAGTAACTTAACCACTACACCAAAATGATCACCATGGTGCGGAGGTTGTTACTGGCTTATATAGATAAAACCTCTACAAATCATTTTATATTCATTTTTTGGTGTAACTGCATTTAATTCTGATGGGATATTTAAGTACAATAAAATTATTAAACCAAAACATTCTAAAATATAAACAATTAACATCCCACCCTCAGAGGACAACAGTAAAACTATCAAATGTTAAGTGGTCTGTAGTGATAAAAATGACGTTTCCCGTAATTTAAACATATATATTTTTTTTTAAAAAAAAAAGAAAATGACAGAACAGATAATTCATCAAAAAAGTATCAAGCACATGGAATAAAAATGCATTACCAAAAGTTAATTATATATAAACTGTGTCTAGGTTCACTCCTACAAGCTAGATCCTATATTTACTTTTTGCATTTATATTTGTTTTACTATCATTGCTATTTTTTAGAGTGAGTTTTTAGTAAGTATATATTATTTGCTTTCATCTTACAAATGCAAATTATTGTTTTTCTATTGGAAAGAAAATTGGCCATCCCAAACTCTTACTTGGATTGCATGCAATAAGCATGTCATGTGGTTATGTTTTCATACGCCTCTTTGTATGTGGGAGGGGGGGGGCTCTATTTCTTTAGGTAGCATCATCATCTCTAAGGGATTCTCGTAGGGGAGGAGTAGGAGCTTGTTCACTATTATTATTGTCCAGAGATGGTTTCAAGTAAAACTAACAAAACTGGTTCTACACACATTCCTTGTTTTGTTCATACATGTATTTTAAAGAAAATTTCAAAAGATTTTGGAACATTGCATTGCAAATGTGACAAGATACGATCAATTTTTTGAGCTATCCAAGTTATTATTTCTGTTTTAAAGCATATTATTATGCAATTGGACATCTTTACTAAGGGTTAATATTCCACTCCACAGTTTCATTGATTTGCGCAGTACCTGCAGTTATCAAAGCCAGAAAAAATAATTTTTATCACTTTTATTGGGATTCTATAACTAAAATACAATTATTATACATATTTTTTTATTTTTTACTTAAATTGTTTTAAGTATAAATTATGAATTTAATCAAATATGTAAATCTTAAAAGTACAGATAATACTCAGTACAGATAATACTCAAAATACAGATAATACAAATACTTAAAAGTACAGATAATACTCAATATATTGGAAATCAAGAAAAGAATTTAAGCAAAACTAATGTATAAATATACTACAAGAAAAATGAAAAAGAGAATTATTACCTTATCTTGAATTAATTTGCCAATGAACAAAACTAATCGATCTCTCTCTAGTTTATCAGAACTCTAAAATAAATGGGAAAAATTCCATCATATATGAAGGTTTTATATATATGATCCACAAATAATTTCACTCTCAAGTATGTTAGAAATGTTTTTAAGAAATACTAAATTAAATACGAATAACAACTTCTAAAAAATGTGAATATTTTTTAAATAACAGAAAATGATAAATATATACAACCTCTGACAATAAGTTCGGTGAAGTCCTGTAACATTAACATAGATGAAATATTAACGAAAATTACCTTACTGTCCTTCAAAATAGTCACCTCTCATAACTATGCATGCTGAGATCATGCTATACATGTCCTGGAAATTTTGCAAGAAGTCTTCTTTTGGTATGGAGTTCAAAAGCCTCGATATGTTTCGTTGGATGTCAGGAATATCGTCAAATCTCTTTCCTTTCAAAGAAAATTTGAGTCATGGGAATGGGAAGTCTGGAGGATTGAGATCTGGTGAGAATGATGGATGTTCAATTTACACCCCCCCCCACCTTTTGCCAGGAACTGTTTGACGATATTGGCTCTGTGAGGGCTAGCATTGTCGTGAACAAAAAACCATGAACCTTGTTGTGCAAACTGGGGTCGTACCCTGTGTAAAGATTTCATGAAACGGGTCAAAATTTCTATGTACTTTGCAGCATTCCTCATCCAGCTATCATGCACACAGTTAATCAATGATCTTTCGTGATTAATTTACTCACTTTCTCAATGTTCTCAATCGCTGGTCTTTAGCTATGGGGGTTGTCAAAAACACTTTCCTGGCCTTCTCGAAAACGGGCAAACCATTCTTACACACACTTCATAGACAGTGCTTGATCTTCATAAACACACACCAGCATTGAATAAGATTCTTTCAGTGTCTTGCGAAGCTTAAAACAAAAGTTTAAATTGATCTTTTGTTCCTTCACTCTCCTGTTCTTAGTTAAGTACCAATACACTAAACAAGCCTTGCATGGAACACAAACGACGCTCAACTGAACAACAGAGAGGGCAGACGGTCAACACCTGCCGCTATGCATGTGCAGTGTTTTGTTTCGCCAGTGGTGCCAGATTGGTCATTCTGACTTCATTCATCAAACTTTATTGTCAAAGATTGTATATGCTATACATACAATTCATAAAAAACCACCAGAGAGTAAACAATTAATAACTTTCTGAATTTAAATTTATGTTTGACTTAAAATGACTAGTTTTGCAACTAAGGCAGCAATTTAATACCATTTATTTAATAATGCAATACAAAATTATTTGACTCAAGAGTCAAGATTTACTTTCATAATTCAATAACTATACACTTTAACGAGCAATTTTTTTTTGTGCAAATCAAATTAATAAATAATCCTCATACTGGGAGAAAAACACTAAATGAGAGATATGTGTAGTCTAAGTTTTATAAGTATATTTAACCAGATTTCTATATTTACAATTCGGGTATCTGATTTTTTTAGGGAATAATTTAATATATGTTATTTAGGAATATTCTATATGTTATTTAGGACTGTTTTTTTCACAAAAAGTTTGACATTTCAGATTTTTAAAAGTTTGATTTAAAATCAACATTTCAAATGTCCAATTACAATTTCTTATTACCCTTAACAGAATACAAATGAATACTGGAAAACCTTCTTAATGCTACTTCACTTAGTGTTGAGCTCCCTAAAGAAGGGTTAGTAATTTGAGTAATAAAACTTAATTGGTACTTTTTGATTCTCCATTATGCAGTTTGAATATTTTATGCTAAAAAGTTCACACTAAAATAATATCCAACACAAACAATGTTGATTGATCAAGTACAATTATTAGGGTGAGCATGTGTACAAACTTCATGGCAAAAAGAAGAGGCTTGTAGAAATACAATCCATTGAGATAACTTTCTTTTAATCTTTGTAGCAATCTTATTCAATGTGTTTCAGTTATTCTTGCCATCCAAGGCATGTAATATGATTCACTTTCTTTTTTATTTTTATTTATAAAAATAAACCCTTTTACCCATTTCTAATAAGAAACAAAAATTCAATAATATA
Organism: Trichonephila clavata; assembly: GCA_019973975.1. Lineage (NCBI taxonomy): Eukaryota > Metazoa > Arthropoda > Arachnida > Araneae > Nephilidae > Trichonephila > Trichonephila clavata. Next base: position 31,015 of record BMAO01001092.1, on the reverse strand, counting down.
GTGATTAACCAAACAAAAAAAGTGAGCTTATGAAAAAGAAAGCGAAACTGAAGAAAATGTGCAAATAGAAAAAACTTCACCCTGAATAATCTTGAAGAATTTATTCAACCCCATTAAAATAGTGAGTGAATTTGATTGCGTGTGTGAAGAAAATGAACCAATTGAAAAAAGGGAGGCAAAATGGTGCAAATAAACTGGCTAATTTTTTTGGTTAAAAAACTTCTTTTTTTTTGTAAAATTGAAACAATAAAAGAAATTCACTAATTTTACTTTTAACTCTTTTAGAACTTTTCATATATTTTAGATAAATATACAAATAGTTGTGTGTAAGAAATTTGTTAACAATGAATTACTTTGCTACATAAACATTTCACTCAGTGAGGATTCATTTAATAAGGTAACCAATTAGAATAATTAGTTAACAGTATTAAGTGAGGGAGGTACTTCTGTACTATGTTACAAGTAGTTGCTGAACTTTTTCACTTTCTGTTTCAATGTTTGGTGCATTTTTTATTGCTTTTATATTTAAAAACTTTCTCTTAATCTTGAAAATGTATGGCATAAAAAATGATTAAATGTAAAAGGATTGAAATTACAGATTTCTATCGTCGCACTAACAGAAAGTTTTGAGTATGAAAACAAATAAATAAGAACTCACTCTATCCAACATATTAATCACAAATCTTGTATCATTGAAGCATCCAATTTCCTCAAAATGACGTCCATATACAATAGCCATAGCTTGCAAGCACATAGCCTTCATAGAAGATTTTGGTGATAAAAGGAATCGATGATATAGGTCATTAAAAAATTCATACCTAAAAATACACATTAAAAATATTTTAAAACTATTTTATGCTTTTTGGTTAAAAAATATTTTATTACTAGCTGGCATGGCCCGGCGTTGCATGGGCTTTTACCGAGGGTATAACTTAATCCCCATGTTAATTTCCTCCTTTCTTTCTGACGCCAGCACTTTTGTGTGGGTTTACAATGTGAGGGCATGGCCTGTGAGTGCGTATCATGGCTCTCATAGAAAATTTTCCCTTCTCTTCACAAAATCAGCACTTCCAATATTATTTTTCGAAAAAACTTTGTTTACTTCCTCTACGCTTTGCCGGCGTTGCACAGGCTTTTACCGAGTGTGTGAGTGATTTCTTTAACTATGTCATTAAAATTCCCTTTTTCGAAATTTGTTCTTGCGTTGGTGTGGTGTGGTAATTAGGAGAGATGGGTGAAAGCTCAAGTGTCGTCCTCGTCACTTGACCATAGTTGAAAATTTTAAGGTCCATTGCCAATAACCCTCGAATAGGCGAACAGGGCAAATTTAAAAATCACTCACTCAATTTTCAATTCTTTCGTTGCAATGTTTTAGTCCCCGGAAACGAAAATGTAGCCTTTCTAAAAATAGTTGTATGTTGAAAAAAGACAGAAAAGTAGAAATTTTTCAAATTACAAAATTTCACTACTATTTTAAATCTTGAAGTAAAATTGTGAGGATTTTTTGAAATATTCGACACACAGGGAAAAAGTTTCATGCAATTATCTTTATAAAAGAAGAAATTATTAAATGATTGTTTTAAGTATTTTGAGTGTTTTATTAAAATTTGTTTGGAATGCATAACATATTGCCATGGAAATTCCCCTTCCTTTATCAAAGTTCCTGGTACGTGTGTTATTCCTTTATACTAACGTCATTACAATTCCCTTTTTCGAAATATCTTCCAGATCTTACTAATGTCAAATAGGTTTCATTTCTCTTTCTACAGCACGGTGTTACAGTGGCTTTTTTGAGTGTAGAACTATTTTCCCCCTGACTCTCCCCTCGGATATAAGATTTATCTTCAAGTTTCTATTCATGACATATCAAAAACAATATTGCTTTAGTAAAAAAATAATAAATTTAAACAATAAAAAGAAAACTTTTTTGATGCTTGAGTAAAAAAAAGTCATCATTTTTTAATAATATATAGTTTTTAGGAATCTAAAATAATAAAATAATTTCAGGTTTTCATTAATCAATTAATCGCTACTTACAGTTAGCTTAAAAATGTCTCTAGAACGTATTTTTATACAAAATAATAGGCGATATACTTTTTATTAACAAATAATTAATTTAATAATAAAATAATAGAAATATTCCTTTGATTTTAAAAAATATATTAATTTAAATCCATTATCTATAAATACTAATAAAAAAAAATTCTACAGATAGCTCTTCAAACATTTGGATGTTTGATTAAACATATGTAAGTGCTAAAAAAAACACTATGTGGGAAAACCTAGTTATAAGTACACATTCACTGAAAAAAAACATTCAAAAAGAAAATAATACTATCTGATAAAAACATTTAATTTTTTTAATTTTAATTTTAGTTTTTCATTCCACACTGTGTTAATTAAATTATTTAAACACGTATCTGACGAAAAAAAGTTTTTTATACAAAACTAACTTATTAATTATTTTATGATAAAATTGATTTAAAATGTTCATGAGCCTTTATTTACACATTCACAGAATAAAATTCAAAAAGAAAATAATACATGCAATAAAAATATATTTCAGAATATTTCCTTTTTCTTATGATATATTTTTCTAAAATTCCACTGTTCTTCAATAAATCAATCTTTAAGAATAAAAAAAACTATCGGTTGTGTCCCGCCCCAAATGTTATGAGGAAATTCCCCTTTTTACTACGTCAGCGAAAGACTCAAAACTACAGCAACTTTTTCTGTCTTCCAAACAGAAAGAAAACGTAAAGTGAATGACCTTGATGCAATTGAGAATTTTTTTTAAAGTTTCGCTTGATGATTACATTTAAATGTATTGCAAATAAGCTTATTTGAAATAATGATATCGGCATAAAAGCTATTGAGTTTTTCCAAATATTTTTGTTATTTTTGTTTAAAAAAGAATGTAATTTATGAATTAATGAAATAAAGATATGTACAAAAAATAGAAAAACTTGTATTTGTATTTTTTTTACTCGCCAAATTAATGATTTTAGATATATTAATAACACGCAATTAATAATGAAGAATATAAATTATGAAAATAGCTTTTATTGTTTTTTCTAAGGAAGTTATGCTTATTTAACTGAATAATTAAAAAAAGTTTCGAAATGGGCTAATTTTGCGTTTTTATTACGAAATTATATGTCAAAAAACTTTATATAAATTAGGCCTTATTTTAAAGTAAACTAAAAATTTTATGAAAGAAAACAAAAAATTGAAACTCAGAACATTCTTTCATCTTAATCTCACATCTATAATGATTTAATTTTGAAAATATGAAAGAAAAAATGACAAAAATTGTACCAAAAATAATTTTTTCACTCGCATTTTTTTTTACTCGCCAAATTCGCTGATTTTCACATATTTAAGTCAGAACATTTTGGTGTAACCCTTGAGTTAGGTGTGAAATGGATGGTGAAACAGTTTGGAAGCTCTTTGGCGCAAAACTATTTTTCGATGCCAAGGCTTGGCTAACTGTAAAATTGCGTATTTTTTTATGAAAGTTTTTATTTTTTAGGGCATAATTTTTAAGTTATTGCTTTCAAACTTCACACATTAATTTCAAAAACGAAGTACATTTAAATAAGATGTGTACAAAAAGTACTGTTTAAATTATTTCTAGCAAAAACGATATTTTACGAAAATCACAATTTTTTTTTTTTAAATCCGTAATTTTGAAGCAATGTTTTCAATTTTCGCACAGAAGTTGGATAACATTGTACAGACGCAAAAAAAGTTGCCATATTATTCTTATGTAATCTGGCATCACTTAATTTTGTTTTCTGTATTGGCAATGCCTGGATGAGACAGTCTGTAAACAGCAATCATGTAACCTCACTTCTAAGTTATTAAAAGCTTAATTCTGTTCATTCAACTCTCATTGTCTTATTAATAGTACAATTTCAATAACTTAGAAGTTGTCTTGAATCGTTTCGTTTTCAAATTTAATAATGGAACAACTGCTGAAACCTGAAAGATTCGATATCGATCTCTCGTGTTCTAATGCAGAAACAAAATGGCACCATTGGAAAAAAACTTTTGAAAACTTTTTAGGAGGCATAAAAATCCTTACAGAAGAAAATAAACTTCCTTTGCTGAGTAATTATGTAACCTCAAATGTTTACCAGTTCATTAATGATTGCACAACTTATGCTCAAGCTATTGCGATACTTGATTCACTTTTTATAAAGAAACGTAACGTTATATTCCCTAGACATTGCTTGTCGACGCAAAATCAACAAACGGAAGAAACTGTCAGTGAATATTTACAAGTTTTAAACCAATTGAGCAAAGACTGTGACTTTACTGATGTAAGGGCTGAGGAATACCGAAAGGAGTATATTAGAGATGCTTTCATACAAGGATTAAAATGTCCTCGCATTCGCCAACGACTCCTCAAAAATATATCGATGACTCTCGATCAAGCTTTTGAGCAAGCTAGAACCTTGGAATCAGCCGAAGTGCATGCAGCTTCTTATATGGGAAGTTCTTTCCCAGTACAATCTGCAGCAATAAAAACTGGCGATTTTTCAGAAGAAACCTTAGAAACACCAGCGGCTTCCTCCTTCTCAAGATCTCAAAAATGCTTCTTTTGTGGAAATGACTTGCACTCATGAACCAATTGTCCATCTAGAGATGTTATCTGCAGAAAATGTGGGGAAAAGGGACATTACCAGCGAGTGTGCAAATCTAGACCTAATAGAAATTCTTCAAATGTGGTGGCTTCTTCAAACTTATTGGCAGCTATTTCGGGATCTACTCACTGTCTCCAGAAATCAATTGTGAAGGCATTGGTTAATAATATTCAGCTCAGTGCATTAATTGATACAGGGAGCTCTCTTAGTTTTCTGAACGAAAAACATGTGGCGAAATGTAAATCAAAAATTGAACCCTATTTTGGAAAAATATCCATGGCAAACTCCTCCATGGTGACTGAAACAGTGGGTGTTTGTAGAGTTAATTTAAAAATTGAAAGCTTCACTTATCAAAATGTGGAACTTTTAGTTATGAAAAATCTTTGTAGTGATGTTTTGATTGGCCATGATATTCTAAACAGACATTCATCAGTAGAAATTGGATTTGATGGTAATAGACCTCCACTAACAATTTGTTCTTTGGCTGTAGCACAAGTACCTCCTGTTTCATTATTTTCTAACTTGAATCCAGACTGTAGACCTTTGGTTACAAAGTCGATACATCATACGAATGAAGACAATAATTTTATGGCATTGGAAGTTCAGAAACTTCTTCAGGAAGGAGTCATTGAGCCAAGTAACTCACCATGGAGGGCTCAAGCCTTTGTCATTAGAGGAGAAAATCATAATCCCAGAATGGTAGTTGACTACTCTCAAACAATTAATAAATACACATTACTGGATGCCTACCCTTTGCCTAAAATAGAAGAGGTAATTTTGAAAATTTCAAAAAAATAAGGTTTTTAGCAAAATTAATCTCCAAAGTGCCTACCATCAAATTCCTATCCAGGATAGCGAGAGACATTATACAGCTTTTGAAGCTTGTGGAAAGCTCTATCAGTTTTTACATGTTCCTTTTGGGGTTACTAATGGAGTAGCTTGTTTCCAAAGAGTCATTGACAAAATTATTGAGGATGAAGGACTCACCCTTACATATCCATTCATTGACGATGTTACTGTGTGTGGAAAAGATCAAAAAGAACATGATGACAACTTAGAGAAGTTCCTGACTGTGGTAAAGAAGTATAATTTGACTCTAAATGAAGATAAGTGTACCTACTCAAGTAATTCTGTCTATTTGCTAAGCTACATTGTTCAGGATGGTATAATTAAACCAGATCCTGAACGACTAAAACCTTTGAGGGATATGCCTGTTCCAAAAGACTCATCTGCATTGCAACGTGCTTTAGGAATGTTTGCCCATTATTGCCGGTGGATCCGGGGGTTTTCTCAGAAAATACGTCCTCTTCTAGGAAAGAAACAGTTTCCTCTTTCTAGGGATGCTGTATTGACTTTTAATTCCCTGAAAGATGATGTGGCAAATGCTGCCTTGGCAACAATTGAAGATGACATACCATTTCGAGTGGAAACTGATTCATCCGATTTCGCAATTGGGGCTACCTTGAGTCAAGCTGGACGTCCTGTTGCCTTTTTCTCAAGAACCTTAAATACATCTGAATTGAGACATTCATCTCCAGAAAAAGAAGCATATGCCATTGTGGAATCACTTCGTCACTGGAGACACTTCTTGATGGGAAAGCATTTTGAAGTGTTCACTGATCAACAAGCAGTCGCATTTGTATTCAATCAGCGACATGGTAGTAAAATTAAAAATGAAAAGTTAATCCGTTGGAGACTTGAACTTGCTAGTTTTAAATTTGACATTATTTATCGTCCTGGAAAGCAAAACGTGATTGCTGATACATTATCCTGTATAACTGGAGCTCTAACTCCCAGAGTCGACTTAAACAATCTTCACAACTCTCTTTGTCATCCTGGAGTGACAAGAATGAATCATTGGGTTCATTGCAAAAATCTCCCTTTTTCTTTAGAGGATATAAGAAAAGTCACCAACTCCTGTCTAATATGCAACGAACTAAAGCCAAGATTTGTTAAACATGTTGGAACTCTTGTGAAAGCTACTTCCCCATTTGAAGGGTTGAATCTTGACTTTAAAGGGCCTTTACCTAGTGTTTCAAGAAATCACTATATTTTAACAATAGTTGATGAATTCTCTAGGTTTCCGTTTGTGATCCCTTGTAGTGACATTTCTGCGAAAACTGTAATATTGCATTTGAAGAACCTTTTTTTCTATTTTTGGAATGCCATCATTTATTCATTCTGACAGAGGATCATCTTTCATGTCTAACGAATTAAAATAATTTTTAACATCTCAAGGAATTGCTACAAGTTGTACTACTCCCTATAATCCAGCAGGAACTGGACAGGTTGAACGTTATAATGGAATAATCTGGAAAACTATGCAACTTGCTTTAAGATCCAATAATATGAAAACTGAACAATGGGAATGTGTTATCCAAACAGCTCTGCATTCAATTCGCTCTTTATTGTGTACAGCAACAAATGCCACTCCTCATGAACGAATGTTTTCTCACCCTTAAGATCCCATAACGGCTGTTCCATACCTACTTGGCTTACAAAGCCTGGTCCAGTTCTAATGAAAAATCAGGTGCGTGCTAACAAATATGAGCCAATTGTCCAAGAAGTGGAATTAATTGAAGCTAACCCTGACTATGCACATGTAAAACTTGGCGATGGAAGGGAAACAACTGTTTCTATAAGACACTTAGCTCCAAGAGGAGAAACTACCAGCTCTGAAGGCAACAAGGGTACAGAAGAAAGTGTTCAAGTTCTTCCACATCTACCAGCCAATAAACTCAGATTCAGATACCACTTTAGAAGATTCGACTGAACCGAACAAGCATTGCGTACAGCTCGCCATAGGCAACCTCCTGCATACTTGAAGGACTACGTCAGAGACTGAAATATCCAGATAAAAATTAAAGGGGGGGGGTAAATGTCATATTATTCTTATGTAATCTGGCATCACTTAATTTTGTTTTCTGTATTGGCAACGCCTGGATGAGACAGTCTGTAAACAGCAATCATGTAACCTCACTTCTAAGTTATTAAAAGCTTAATTCTGTTCATTCAACTCTCATTGTCTTATTAATAGTACAAAAGTTTCGTACGATAATTTTGATAAATGACGAAATTATTCAATGTTAAGTAAAAATTTTGACTATTTTTTTAAAAAATCGCAGAAAAAAAAGTTTTGGTCATTTTATTTTTTAAATGAATGGATCTAAAAGATAAAGGCTTGAAGTTAATTAGTGTGGAATATCGATTTAATAACATGAAAATAAATTCATACGCAACAATTTAGAAATAATTTTCATAAAAACGCATCAGTTTTAACACTTTTTTTAAAAAATTTTTAAAAAATAGAAAATATTGTTATTTTACAAAAAAAATTACATTGTATCGTGGCGAAATAAATGATCTTTCTGATTCTGTAATTATTTCTTGTCTGATTTTAAAAGTATAAATCGGATGGCAATTTTAAGATGGTGGAAAACGTCGGATCACCGCTCGGCCGAAACGGAATGGAAGCTTTGCCAAATAAACAACCCGTAGAAGTTAAAACAATTAGACGTTTTAAGGTTTTTAATTAATATCTTTTTAACTAATTACAATATCGGAATATAAATGGGCAAAACGGCTTCCTCGGATCGTTCCCGATCACCCATACATACATAGATACGTTTGTTTACCTTCGAATTTTAATAGTGTAGATATTTGATATTGTGGTTTTATTTATACTTTAAGTCTTTCAGAAAAACTTAACAGAAAATAATAATATTTAATTTCTGAATACAATACAAATGAAAAACTGAATCTTAGGTAACAATAAAGATGACGCATATATTTTACTATTAAAAATGCAGAGATTGTATAATACTGTAATAACAAATTACTTACGATTTCTTGATGTAGGAACTATTACTTGTATCCTTTTCATCTTCTTCTAACAAAAGTCTTAAGTAATAGTCTCCTATTTTAATTTCTTCAGATAAAGAACTGTAATGAACTTCAAATTCTGTATGATTCCAAGAAATTGTAATTGATCGACTCAGATCTCGACACGAGCTAAAGTCTCTCATTTCTTTTTCCAAAGCATCCTTTAACTCTTCTCTTGTCTGAAAGAATTCATAACATTTTCAAGTGAATAACAATATAAAACACCATACAATCTAGTGTATTATAAGCACAATGGCATATAGTATGCACAATTAATCTGGTGCATTTCACATAATGGCATAAGTTCGCTGTGTAACATGTACCTTTTTTATGAAGAAACCTGAAATGTACCTAAGCAATGTCTTATCCTTTGAAGTCTAGATATAGTATGTGATTGGATAATAAAAGCATGAAATGAAATTGAACTTGGCATAGTTAAAAAGTCATTTAAAGAAATGTAGCATATCTAACAATCTAGATCAGTGATTCCCAAAGTGGTCTATATAGACCTCCGGGGTCTATGAAGACCTGCAAGGGGTCCACACCATCAAAAAAATAACTTGGGGGTTCACGAGATGTAAATGGGGGTCTATGATACTGGCTCTCATTAAACCAGATCATGACTTTAATCTTTAAAAAAAATTTGATCTAGTGGAAACCATATTTTACCAATTTAACATTTACTAAATTTAGTGAGGTTAATTTGTGTGGTTATTAAGTGACAGCATAAATTTTACCAAGACAAGGACCATTTCAGCATTTCCTTCTAAAATTAAGTTAAAGAAGTATAATATTGGACGTCGCGAATTTTCTCAATATGTTACAGACAATCTGTCAGAACATTTTAATTTTAACCTACGTTCAACATGTAAATGCCTTTTACTCAAGTTTTTAAACTAGGTCTGAGATTGCTTTTTTTATAGTAATACAACAGTTTATAATGATTTCATATAGTCATTTTGAAAAAAAGTCATATTACAATAGGAACTATGCAGAAAAGTCCTAACGAAAATCTTAAAGTTTAGAAACGGATGTCAGCAATTTTGGCTTTAAAAGACGTACATGATATTTGTCGCACAATATAGAATATCGTGAGAAAGTTTTTGATTACTTTTCCTAGTGAGAGGGAGTTTCAGTGAATTATCTCAAAAACAAAAACTGGACACTTACTAACAAAGAAAATTTAGTATTTAACCTGAAAAGATTGAAGTGTGACAAATGATGAAAATTTGCTATTGAAGCACCAGATTCATCCCTCTTACTAAAAGCATTGTTCAGTTATTTTATGCAACAATTATTTTATGTATTAATTTGATTTTAACTTAAATGAATTAAAATGGGCTTCTAAAGTTTTAAAGACTGTACTTCACTACAGTCAGAAATTTAATTCTTTTAAAGTAAGTAGAAGCACTATCTGCCAAAAAGATATTTAAGTTGATACATTTGAAAAAATTTAATATTAGGTAAGCAGGGGGGTCTACCCCCAACTAAAAAACATGGGAAGGGGTCTATGAGACAAAAAATTTTGGGAACCTTTGATCTAGATGGAACAGAAGATTATTATTTTATTATGGATTTGAGTAACAGTGATAGTGAAGATGAAACAGAATTTCAAGATGTACCTCAGATAAACAATATTTAGAGATATATATGTGTAAAAATCTATATTTTTTTTATTCATATTTATATTTTTAAGGCTATCATTTTTATATAACATATAACATGCATTAGTAAGTTTTTATCTTATATTTTATGTTAAAAGTACATTATACACTGGAATATACAGTAATTAAGATAAATAAGTGATTAAATAGGAAAAGGAATCATCCCAGTACAATTTTCTTTATTGAATCGGTCAAATATTAATACAATAGACTTATGGTAACTGACTACTATATGTATTTTTTCCTTAAAAGGTTATCTCCTAAAATTTTCAACATTTTTCTTTTTCATATGTGAAAAGTGTCCTCTTTTGGAATCCAAGTACGAAAGAATAGGTTTCTTGCTTTTTGCTAGTATAAATTTGGCTGAAATTGTCCTTTTATTTGTCTTCAATATTCTCACTACAATAATTATCTTATTCAGTTGATGTTGCATAGGTACTCTGGCAATTTTTTTGAGGTTGTCAAAGAACTTGCTCTCAGCAGCTAATTCGATATATAGCATCTATTAAAGGTTTCATTTTCTATCTTGATACCAGAAGATGAAAATAATAATAGATAAATCTGTTTTTTCCATAAGTAGAAAAATTCTGATATTTATGCATATACTCACAAATTGTATATATTAACATTTTTAAATTTTTTTAAGTTCTTAGTATTCATATCCTCAGGAAAATTCAAATATACTTTTTCCAAAGCAAAAAAAAATATATATATTTCTATATTCTATTTTGTTACCACATCTAATTGATATAATAATAATTTTAGAACTAAAATAGGATTTCACTATTTTTTTTTTCTCCACAGTAAAAATGATTCTGAAACCATTATAATAATAAATCTAACAGAATAAATTTCGAATTTTGTAACAAAAATGATCTTACTAAAAACTAAGTCATTTCACACTTTATAGAGATTTTTTTTGAAGGTTGCTTCCTGCAAATAGCAGCATGAAATGACTCAAAGACAAAATGCAATTAAAGATTGCAGTGGGACAGGATATTGATAAATGAATTGATTAAAATTGATTAAAACTGTTTTTTTATACATGGGATAATTAAGTACAACAAGCAACTGCTCCAAGTTAAAATAATATGCTTTTAATAAAAATATAAAAGCATACCCGATAATTCCAGATCAAATCAGGCTTTGTATGATCTTGATTAAAGTGATGATAAAACATTGACCAATTTGCTTCATTGTTCACCCTTTTTCTGCGTTTCCTTAGTACTATAGGTCGTTGTTGAATTTTATCCTAGAATAAAAGAAGAATTAATAGATTTTAAACACAATGTGTGTACATACATATAAATCCAAAATTTATCAATTATGTACAAAACATAAAATTATATTAATATTAACACTTTTTTTAACAATAAAATTTTTAGTCATACTTTCAAAACATTGTCATTTTATAAGAAACCATTTTAGTTTTAGTTATGTAAATTAAATTAAAATTATTAACGAACACAAAAAAAAATACATTTATTGCTTTTTTAAGTATTGTTTTCAAAAATCTTGCTTTTCATACTAAAAATATTTTTTAAATTTTTTAAACACATTGATTTTCTTACCAAATACTAAATATAGAATTGCTTTTCTTACTTAAATATATACATGCAGAAATCGTTATATTTAGCTTCTATTCTAAAGAAAACAAAAACTAAATTCATGCAAATACATTCCATTCATGTTAATAAACTTAATAATAATTAATTCTCAAAAGTGTTGCAAATTAGAAAAGTAATCACAAACATGCCTCTATATTAAATATTTTAAAATAACACTATAAAGGATTTTTCAGCAGAATTTATCACTAAATCCTAAAATCAAAATCTTCTTACCTCTGGAACACATGATGTTCCAATAATTAGCTTGTAAAGAGAATAAATTCTTTCAAAAACTTATAATATTAAGTAGTACTACCATGATAATATCTTATTAAGTAATAATGAAAAACAAAAATCAACTATTTAATAAAATAAATATTAAAACGTTGTACTCTCATACAGTCAAAAAACACCGAAAAACTATCAAATATTTTAAATTTTTTACACAGAATTAAATTTACCTCCTTTTTTGGAAGCCCAATTCTTTCTCTCCAATGCTCCAAGACATTTTCTAAATGCTTCTCTAAAACCTGCAATGATGGGGGAAGATGTTTTGCACCAGTTTGGCTTTGGTCCTAAATTTATAAAAAGAATTACAAACAAATGTTATAAATTACATCCTAATAAAACTTAATGCATAAAATATTTTAACAGTATAGCATAAATTAAATATTTGTCATAATTTTTTTCATACTCTCAATCATTTCATTTCTTTCATACATCTGATCTAAAATCCTTTTTATTAAAACATATTCAAAAATGATCATTTCAATTACATTATGTCAAGGAATGTATAAAATTTTTGAAGTAGAAATTAATATTTTTGAAAACTATAACTAAATAATGATTCATGACATAAAAATTTATCATGTAAATATCTACACATATATACAAAACAAATTAAGCGGTAAGAACACACATACATACATAAATACTCAGCAATGTTATACTATAAATCTAACTTAAAACAATAACTAAGCAAACCCAAGACAAAATAACTTAGCAAATTCTTAGGTTTAGGGCTAAGATTGCTGGGTAACACAAAGTATTACAGCACCAAACTTCCCCATTATTTGCCTATAATACTGGGGTGAAATAAAATTTAGAAGGGAAAACACAATTAGAATTTAAAAGCACTGAAATTTATTTAAAAAATATAACTCTCAACAAATATATATATTATATACATGTATATACTCAAATCTAAGCTGCCATTGATTTTAAGCCACACCTCTAGTTCTCAAAATGTCTAGCGAAAAAATGTTGTCATAGTTTCTAAGCTGCACCCTTAATCCTCGACATGTTTTTGAGAAAAAATAAAAAATTGCGTAAAATGTTCATCAATATCTGATACTTAAGAAATTTTTTTTTTAATTTTAATGCGAAATAATTATGAAAATGATTTTTCACTTCCGTTGTCACAGCTGACTTCAAAACTGGTGTTGGAGTCGTCTTACGTACCATCCAAAATGCAGTTGTTAATGCAACATTTTTTTGAAAGAATGTATTATAGAAGAATGTAAAAGAATTATATTAAAGATTGTTGAACATTTACAAGCAAAAATTATATAATTTTGTTTATGCCATTGACGCATATTTGTTTCATCTGTGCCAAATTTTCAGTGGTCACAGCTCTGTTTTTTTCCAGCATATAAAATTGACTCCCTTTTAATACTTGCATCATAGTGAATTAGTCTTGATACAATCATCGATATCTTTGCTGGTTTGGTAATTAAAAGAAAGTGTATACAAAAAAATTTCCAATATACGAGCAGACAATGATGCTTAGTATAGACTAAGTGTTGGAGATAAACTGTGGAATGGAATAAGTCATTGATGCAAGTGGCAAGAATGGACAGTTAAATTTTTACTTTTGAAAAAGGAGGAAACTCAATTTCTCCCATTTAACAAATGTTTTGCCTTTGATTCTAAGCCACACTTGATTTTCAGTAGCATTAACACTGAAAAAAAAATGCAGCTTAGATTCAAGTAAATGCAGCGCTTAAAAAATAATTCTTTTATCTTGCATAAAAAACAAAATTGGAATACTGAAATTTCCAAAATTAGTTCATAAGAGTGACACATTCAGTTTAAGCATGAAATCCCAAATTATGCACCAAAATAACTCAAATAAATCATCTAAAACTTCCATTGAAAAATAAGAAAATACAATTAAAAAAAATGAAGTGTAAATTTAGGCAGAATGAAAAATACTCACTACAGCAATTTTTAAATTATCCCTAATGTTTATATAGTCTGCTGTTTTTACTGGAGCTGTTTCTGTTGAATCTAAGTAAGATAGTAATCCTGCTGGCTGAAAATAGATATACATTAGTTATTTTTTTAATGATTGTTAAAAAAATATCTTAGTATCATAAATTGCTGTTTCTAAAGATATATTTTTTTTACACCAGTATAAAAAAATTAAAAAATTTTATATCGAGAAATTCTTACCAGAATTCTTTTTAGCAATCCCACTGCTGTGGGATGACCAGTTATCCACAAACCAACAAGATGACGAGATAACTGTTGCATAGCTAAAAAACGTGTATCAGTACTTTGAGTAAACATTGCAATATGTAGATGGCGTGGCAAGGCTCCTTCAGCCAAAGACAATTCCTGCATCTTTGCTGAGATTTCTGCTTCACCTTCCTGAATTTATAAATTTTAACAATATGGAATGGGAGTCTAAAGTAATTCAGTACATTGATTACAAAATTTAGATGATTTTGAAATTCTATTGAAATATTAATAAAATAAGTAATACATACATTTTGCACAAAAGAAAAACCTGTAACTTCAGAAAATCTGATCCGACACATTTACAAATATTAAATAAAAAATTACGCTTAAAAATATTACCAATCTTTCTCCCAGTTAAACTTAACATTTTTTTCCCTAACAATTATAAAAAAGTAAAAAAGTTTAATACTCTCTCTCTCTCTCACACTAAGAAACCTACTCTTTAAATTTGAAATTTTTGTCAAGTTTGATTTGTTTTGTCTCTTTGCACATCTATAAAATTCAAGTGAGGCTATATAAAAGACTTTGAATAGTGTTACAAGTGCAAATCCTACAATATTTGTGAAAATCAATTTTCAGTATTTTCATCAACCAAATACTCGTAATTCATGATTTTTATAGATTAACTCCAGCAGGTAATTGTTCAATTTAATATTCAGCTAGCAGTTATTATTCACAATGAAGGCTAGATATTCTTTTTCTTTTAGTTTCTTTTCAATAGTTCATTAACATGAAATTATTGCCTTATTTGTATTTAACAACATTTCTTAAGATGAGGTTGGCATCTTTTATCTCACATTATATTGAAATTTGAAATCAAGCCCTATAAAACATAAAATTTAAAAATAAATAATTGATTTTTAAAATAATGCTACATTAATATTCTATCAAAATTCTATACACAAATAATATCAATAATTATAAATGATAATGCTCACTTCTATAATAGCTTTCATAAGGAGTCCAGCTCCTTTGACAATAGCTAATGAAGTATGCTGAAACAGAAGGAAAAAAAATAGGTACAATATTCAACATAATACAAAATATTTATGCATCTTTGAACTTTTTCATGCAAATGGCAACAAGAGATAGAAAAAAATATATCAAGGTGGCAATCAAATAAAAATAGGCAATGTTTATTATATTCAGAATGCTTAATCACTTATAGTGATAACATATCATGAAAAATTAAATATATGTCACACAATTAAAGCTTTTATGTTATTATTTCAGATAAAATCTAACACAAATAACTCTTCTCCATCAAATTTCTGTGTTTCAAAAATAAATAAAAAATAAATATAATAGTTAATTTATACTTGTAACTTTATGCTGTTTCCAAAAAAATTAAACTAAGCAATTATTTAAAATAAAATTATTTTACAAAAGACAAATTCTTTTAGTACTTTAAATACATATTGAAGCAATTAATTGAGTAATTAAAGCATTGAATTACTGAAAACATTTATAAAAAGAAATCCTCTGAACACATAGTAGTTTACAAATAGTTTATAATACATTATTTTTAAATCTTCCAAGTACTCATGGCAGAAAAGTTGTGCTATTAAATATTAATTAGAAACTGATGCCAATATTTAGTTTATGTATGCCATTTACATGGTATTTGTTTAGAGAAAATGCAATGAATATAATTGAAAAGTATATTAAAAAATGCATACTTGGAAAAGTCTAAATAAATGACGACCATAATCAGCAACCATTGTTAACAAAGTATCAAAGTGTGTTCCATCAGTAGTTTCACTATAAGGGGCACACAATGCAAATGTTAAAAAATCAAGCATGGAAGAAACAACAAGTGCACCAGTTCCTTTGTCCTGAAAAAAAATTATTTATATTGTGTGCGCCCGTTGTAACAAAATAATAATAATCTGTTAATAAATTCATTTAAGTATGCAATTGTTATAAAAAGGAAACTTTAACTTTTTAATCTAAAATGTATGCTTTTCAAGTTATGTTTACAATAATGCACTACTTAAAAAAGTGTCAATAAATGATAAAAAGCATTATTTAAAAAAATAAATAAAAAGAAAGAAAAAAGGTAACATGTTACATTTATCTGGTGAAAATAGAGTTGATTAAAAAATGTTAACAAAATTGGTACAGTTAGTGAAATAGTTTAAATGTGTTGCATCATATAGAATATATGAAGTTAAAATAGAAAAATAAAGATTTTTTAAGAAGCATTGCTTAATTTTCATTTCTCAATCTTTCTAATGTTCACAACAAGCATTTAAAGCTTTTGATTAAACTAAGTTAATATATCAAAATTTATTTACTTGGTTAATGTTCAACAATTAATGGTTAGGATATTATAACAGCTGAATATTATGTTATAAAGTAGTCTTTCATATGGAATTACATACAATTTAATACTTTCATTTTAAACATGATTAATTAAAATGTCAAAATTAAAATCAACAAAACTTTTTGAAAACTAAAACATGTATTTAAACTATGCACAAATTTAAAAGGAATCATTTACTCCATGAAAGAAAATATTTTTATAAGGGCTATTTATTCTACAAAAACAGGGACTATATATATATATATATATGTAATAATTCCCAGTAATATAATCCTTTAAAATAACTTTTAGCTACCAATGGTCCATCCTTCAGGACCAACGTTTTAGTAATAAGTTAGCCCACTGCCTAACGAGAGTATTTTAAACTACACCTATCCACCCACTCAGATCATGTGATTTGAGAAGCCTATAAATACCGAGATTCCTGGGACCAATCCCTCTTTCGCTTCTGTATTTGTCTGCTTCAATATGTAGTCGGCTGCAGCTTGTTTTGTGCTTTGTGTTTGTGTTATGTGTGTTTATTTGTGAATCCGTCTATCTGTGTGTCTTCATGTTCAGTGTACAATAAACAAGATTAACCTCAGGACTGCCTCATCAATCTCATTTAAAGAAATCCATTCCATCGGCCACGTCTATTTCATTAGTCGGTAGGATATTTGTTTTTGACGTTATTGTGCAACTTAACACGATAAGCAGTAAAACTTGTCTTAAAGATTGTGCAAGGCTTGGTCATCCTAATTTGTTTCTTTTCAGCCTCTTTCCACCCTCAGTGCTCTTATATGCAATTTTAGATCTGTTTAAAAAAAAAAAGTTTATATTTTAATTTTTTTCTGTGTTTTAAAAATGTATTTTTGTGAATTCATATTAGAAAGGTGTGGCACATAACTGTTTCATAACCATCATCTCCATGCAGTATTTGCGACGGACAATTCCTTTCACATACCATTGTCTTTTAAAACCCAATATTGTGACAACTTCCATTCCAATATATGACTCACCTCTAAACTCTGCTTCCCAGTGCATAGGGAAGCCTGTTGGTGTTTCACATATCCCAAACGAGATACAACAGCCTTCTACTGAGGCCTCTGACCTAGCATATTTACATCTTCAAGTGTCCGGACACGTCTCAACCTTGCCAAGTCTAGCTAACTTGGGCAGGGCAACTACTTCACAAACTAAACTAAGGAAGAACTAACTTCATTTGTTTCAACTAATACTTTTACAGGATCTGTGTCATTTACAATTATTTTTAATATTTGTTTTCTGTTTTCATTTTCTTTCAAGTATTTAATAATCTTATTTTGATATTTTTGTATTGTACAATTTTATATTTATAATATACTTATGCGCATATTTGTTTCATACTATTATAACCACATATTCTCCTTGTTCCAAATCATTTTCATGTGTTAAAGTGAAGGGAAATTTAAAAATAAATATTAATCTAAATTTAAATTTTAAAATTAATATCTCTGTAGGAGACGGGTGTGTACTAAGGGCCCCAGCGCACACACGTGTCTTGCGGAGGGGGGAAATGTAATAATTCCCAGTAATATAATCCTTTAAAATAACTTTTAGCTACCAATGGTCCATCCCTTCAGGACCAACGTTTTAGTAATAAGTTAGCCCGCCGCCTAACGAGAGTATTTTAAACTACACCTATCCACCCACTCAGATCATGTGATTTGAGAAGCCTATAAATACCGAGATTCCGTGGGACCAATCCCTCTTTCGCTTCTGTATTTGTCTGCTTCAATATGTAGTCGGCTGCAGCTTGTTTTGTGCTTTGTGTTTGTGTTATGTGTGTTTATTTGTGAATCCGTCTATCTGTGTGTCTTCATGTTCAGTGTACAATAAACAAGATTAACCTCAGGACTGCCTCATCAATCTCATTTAAAGAAATCCATTCCATCGCCACGTCTATTTCATATATATATATAAAGTGTTTAGAGATTTACATTTCTAATATTGATCAACTAATAACTCCCTTGCAATATCTTAAAAACATCAGAAAAAATTAATCCAACTAACACATATTTGTGTGTATACACAAGCAATTGTTCATTACAGATATTTTTTTATGTCCTTTACAGAAAAAATTAGATACCCCCTTCCCTCAAAAATGTGCACTTCCCTTCATGTCAGTTAAAAATAGACATGAAGGGTACATAATTTTATTTCAGGTCATATAGTTCCGGATGCCCCAGAAATAACATTAATTAAAAAGGATAGATAAGTTTTTTAGAATTAATAAAATTTGAATAGCAAATAGGAAAGTTATTTTAATAGATAAGATTATATTTGATTATATAATTCAAGTTATTTCAACATATTGTAATGGTAATAGAGATGTGTATTAAATAATGTGTAAATTTCAAAACAGTAGTCCATGCTTCAAATTAACAATTTACATACATTAAGAAAAAGTCAACTTACTATATGTTCAATAAACATTTCAAGTAAACTTTCTAAGAATTTTTTGGAAGACAATAGAGAGCTTTTGTTCAACTGTTCTTGTCTTAAATCATACTCATCATGCATAGGCTAAAAAAATTGAAAATTATTATAGCCATAAAACTTTTTACTTACTATTAATATAATCAAAATCAAATTACATAATCAAACTATTTCTTGATTCCTATGACAATCAAGAAAAAATATTTAAAACATATATAGTTTAACATAGTTAACATATATATATAGTTTAATTTATTTCAGGAGTAATTTTTTTATAAAAAAAAAATCTTCAAAGTATTTTTATATATGTATATATATTGCCTATGTCAAGTTATATTTTTTTCCCCTAATGGGGCTGCACTTTGGTATTTTAACCTTTGCATACCTAGTACATTCCCCAGGAGCTAGTATCACTTTTAGCACTGCACCATATAGGCGGATACCAATCACCTGCAGGTAATTTTGACACCCAGTTTCCTCCACAGAGGGAGGCACCTGAGCTCTGACGATGCGAACTTGTACCAGGATTTTAATTTTTCCGAGAGTGCCCAAGTCAAACAGACACTCTAGGGATCATTTACATGCTATATAATCATACGACATGGCCGCTGTCAATTTTCTGCATCATGCAAATCCACCGACTTGGGCCAGGGTCGAAACCGCGACCTTAGGTGCAGAAGGCCAGTGACAAACCAACCATGCCACCCAGCTGGCGAATTATACTTATAAAAAAATTTTAAATCTTACCTCAGTAAAAAATGCAGTGAAAATATAAAAAGTATTGCAATAT
This sequence comes from Trichonephila clavata, assembly GCA_019973975.1. Classification (NCBI taxonomy): domain Eukaryota; kingdom Metazoa; phylum Arthropoda; class Arachnida; order Araneae; family Nephilidae; genus Trichonephila; species Trichonephila clavata. The sequence continues at coordinate 11,117 of BMAO01001092.1, read as the reverse complement.
GAAAATATTTGAAAAACTATTGAATCTCTATGTTTAACCCAGATAGTTAACTTTGATGAGAATAATAAAAGCAAATTTTAATCATACTAATGTTTTAATTAGCAGCAATGCTTTTCCTTATTCATATCTCATTTAATGAAAATGTTTCAAACCTTTTATTCCCCCTCCCCAAAACATATTCAATTTTCAAAAAATTCCAAAAATCTCCCTTCTTATAGACAATAATAAATAAACAAGCTTATTATGTTAACTCACTTGCATGAGAGCACATAACATATCAACACTAGCATGAGTTACACCAGAATCCCCATGTTTTAGTGCTTTCACAACTTTCAGCCCTAATTTTTCTCTGAATCTAAAAGTAGAAGAAAAAAGAATACAAATTTTTTTAATGATACAAAAAAAACCCACTATATTATAAAAAAATATCTATAAAAATAATGTTTAAAGTATGCACTCATACCAAGAACAATGAAATTTCAATTGTATTCAATTATTCAACAATACAGAAAATATGTAAGACCCTTTAAATTTTACCATTATACTTTGATTGTATTATAGTTAGCTTAAAACTACATAACATTTAAAAATAAAAAGCTAATAATTAGCAATAAAAATACACATAACATCATAAACTATTTTATAAGTACAGTTATTAAAATACATTAAAAATTAGTAATAAAAAAGCTGATATATGAAGCTGCACACTTGTGTGTATAGTTGTTTTCATAAAATTATATATGGACAAATGGATAGATTAAGAAACCATAGAGTTAAAAGTATGCTGCTGAAACATACCATAAAAAAGAGGAGATATGGATGTATGGACACAGAAGGTACACCATGTCAGGAACACAAAAATTTGACATGAAAAGAAACAGTTAACTGAAAGAATTGTTAAGCTTTTTTTACAATTCTTTATAATAATTGCTCAAATTAGTATACATCAATAGCATTACATGCTGAACGGCATTGATTGTGTAACTGCAGAATACCCATGGGCTTGAATATTCATTTTAGGTACATGTAAAACTATAATTAGTTAGTTTCTATATATATTAATTAGTTTCTTAACTTGGATACTGTATGCCATGCTATTCCATCAATACTGTTAAATATACATTGATTATGAATATGATTTTGAGCAATTGTCATTAGCATTGTTATAAGAAAACAGTTGTCAAAGATACTGCATGTAAACAATGTATTTTCTTTCATGTTTATATTTTCTGAACATGAGCATGTGCCAAAATGCCTCGCTTGTGCCCATACATTACACAAGATATTTGTTGTAAAGAGTTCAGCTATTCCTTGAAGTTTACTTTACAAGTTCTGAATCAAGGTGCATTGAATATTCAAAAGAATGAATAGAAAATTACAACATTTTTTGCACAGAGTTTAATAGAAAAATTTTGACTCAAAATCAATAGCATACATTTCTCTTGTAATATATAAATGATGTACGATTCTATATTGTGCAAGCAAGTGTTTAAAAGCACTATTCTTAAGTAAATAGAAAAAAAATAATGTTTTAAATTAATTACAGTGAAATATATTGCACTGCAATTTATACAACATTTTTAAAGACAAATAATATCTTAAAAGTATTTGAAATTTCTCAAAACTTCACATAGTTGAAAAAGGATTACTAGAAGTATCCTCATTCTGCAACATTGAATTCTTTAATTTATAATAATGTACAATGTAGTTTTTCTTGTTCAACTTATCTTCAAGAAAAACTTAATTGTTTTTACAAGTTAATGCGTAAGTACAATGTCAATATATCAAGGAGCATTTTATTTTATATCACTATTTTTGCTTAGAGCTTTTGTTGCTCAATATTCAATATAACCTAATCCATCACTACCAATAACACCTTGTTCTGCAGTCATAATTATTTTGTTTTTAATTATAATTTGTCGCACACAGCAATATCCTTGTTGCTCTTTTATCCATTTTGTAATGTCATTCTCTAGATATGGTCATTCATAGTACCACTTCCTTTGATTTGTTCCTGTTATGACCATAATTTTAAGTTCTAGTTTTTCAATTCTAAAACATCACATTTCTAATTTTCTTCAATGCCAAAAATTGCATTAAGTTTAAACTAACAATACAACTTCTATGCAATTTAGGTGCCCCTTTTAAGCATTTTCTACCTCCTTCTAACAAAAAAATATTCATAAACATTTATACTAATATTAATGGTCTGTAGCTAGCAGAATTTCATTTAAAAAAATAGATTCATTTTGACAGGGAAGAAATAAATCAGAACTCATTATTGCATTGCAAATGGAGTTGTGTCTATGTTAAGAAAAATCTTACTAGAATTACAATAGAAAGTTAAGAGAAGATGTGTCTTGAAACATTCATCAAAGAACAGCAAATCTAACGTTAAGAATAACAGAGAATTTCAAACTAATGTTAATGTAATTTGAATAAAGAAAAAGTGTAATTGTTTTTGGATCTTCTTTAGGGTGAATAGAGCACATAGGAAGCTATTGTATGGTCTATTTTAGGGCAGCACAAAGTTAACCCAAATTATTAATATTATAGAGTATTTTTCTTAAGTAAACACAAGCACCATAATGGTAGAAACACTATTAATTTGCTTCAAAAAATTATGGTGCTTGCTAAATAATAATTGATACCTACAAATTAAATACAGAAAGAATTAACACTTACGTTGGGATCTGAGTAAAAGTAGCAAAACCCATTTTTGAAGCAACTAATCTTCTAATACATTGGAACTGAGCTTCTAACATTTCAGATGATTGATCAGTATCACCATCTTTTTCAAGTAAAGCCATTAATGCAGGTTGAATGAGTTTCTCTTTACTCTAAATTAAAATAAATACTCATAAAATTAAAGTCAATTTAGATATTTGATTGTGTTTATTCATGAGCAAAATCATTGAATCATACATCATTGCAATTAAATTATTTATTTTAAAGGTTTTACATAAAAATAAAATTTTCAAATAAATCAGAACATATTGCTCAAGATTTATAAGAAGCATCTGATATATATATAGAACATTAAAAATACTTTTTGTTCATTTTTAGAAACATCTTTTCAAAAATACATAAGACTATAAAAAAAAGGAAAAAAGAATTATAAGATCGGAATTGTTTTTTAAAACTGATAAGTTATAACTAAAATTTATTTGAAACTGGAATAAAATAACATAATTATTAAAAACAGTATTATATGCTCCTATTTCTATGAAATGGAAAGAATGCAAAAATAGTAGAAAAATAAAAATTATGTGCAGTTTCCTTCTTTCTCTCTCTCTCTCTGTTGATATCTCAATATATATATAACAAGTTAAATCACATAAATAATAAAGGAGAAATTAAAATTATAAAAATGACTTTTAACAGCCTAAGATATTAAGAGCATTTAAAAAAATATTTCTTATAAAGCATTTAAAGGTAATCTTCAGTTATAAACAACAACTAATCATACGATCTTACAAAAACAAACTAATAATGTGTATGCATAGAGCATTTGATATGCCTGTTTGGATTCTTGAAAGATTAATAAGTTACAGAAGAAGCTACAAATAAAAAAGAGCATTATTTTTTAAAATTTAGAACAGAATCTACTTTTTTAGATTTTATTTGTGAGTTCCAACAAAAACAAACCACCAGTATATTTTAAATTGGAAAACCAATAGATCTGTATCAAAATCACTACATACAGTTATTTATGGGAGAATAGCAAATTTTGTTTCATTTCGTGAGCCTTTTAGGAACAATCATTCACATTAAAAATAGTCAATAACGTGTTCTTGATAACCAAAATAGAATCATAGTGGCTATAGAGGCCTGTGTGCATCAGAGACATATTAGCGTTTGCATGCATCACATACAAACATAAAGCATATGTGCACAAAAGAGAGATTTATATAGTATGGATGCAAAAGAGAGCAAAAGAGAATGTTGCATAACTTGTGCTAGGCATGTTTCAAAACAGAAAATTAAAACTGTACAGTCATTATTGGTGTGATTGTTCAGTTGAAATTTCAAAAATGCATACTGAAAAAAAAGAGAGAATCCAGTTTATCCCCCCCCTTAAATATATAGTATATAACCAAATTTGTACAGATACATTATTTATTATAGCCCAAGCTCAAATTCCCATGTAATTATATTCTCATTAATACTGGCTTTCATAATTTTGTTTAATATAATCAACACATTTAAACAAGGCTAGATTTACACATTTTTGTATCCTAGACTGAAGGAATAGTTCTACATCCCCACACTAAAAGTAGTTAATTTAGTATTCAATTAAATATTTTTTTTATTTATGAAATAATACAATTTTGAATTATACAGAACAGTTTAACAATTTTAAGTATTTAGATAATTAGCTCTTCCTCGTTGCTGCACTCAAAGGTCTTGGATCCAAATGGGAAATTGGGTATTGTATCCAAAATATTTAAATAATTAAAAATGCAATCAAAATAAAATTCTTAAAAAAAATGTAAAAATTTTGAACATATGTATTAGTTATTATAACTGATGAAGAGAAAACTTTGCAAAAATCAAATTTACCTCTTGTGCAGAAGCATGCATTAAACCTTTATAAGAAATATTATTATTGAACTGCACAACAGCCCGAGAGAAATCCCATCTAACTAAAAGAAAAAGTTAATATCAATATTTTACAAACTAATAACAATTATTTTACAGATAAATTGAAACTTATTTAACAAATCAAAAAGCAAATACATACATTTTCAGTTATAAGAAATGAAATATTATAAAAAATATAATCGATGAGTTTTTAAAATAACGATTTAAAAGCATATTAAGAATATAATTTAAATATTTGAATCACCTGGTAATGACACTAAAAAGCGCAGATGATTTACTTCAACTTCTTCATCAACTGGCGAATAAAATGGGCCAAACCTCTGTCCACGACAAGTGGATTGCATTTTAACATGAACATCGCAATTCCCTGAAGCTCTTACACCATCCAAAAGTGTGGCTAAGAGAGCATCTCTTGAAAAATACAATGAAAAGAATTATTGTTAATGTAAGTAATATAAAATACACAAAAAGAAAAATTTTCCAGACATTTATTCATTTTCAATTATTTACTTTATAGGATGCTTCTATTTATACAGAAAAAAAATTTATATAAAACATTTTAAAAGATAAAATTTATCAATTCAAACAATCATTAGTAAATAATTAGCCAAAATTCAATGAGAAACTATACAAGAATTACAGTTACTTAAGGTGGACTTCTAAATGTACTGAAAAGGTCAGGGTACTTTATCTTAATGAAATCACATTATTTGGATATGAAACTTTTGTTGAGAACGTAAATTACTCATATAAATCCACCTTGAAATGTAAAAATGTCAGAAATGGTCTAGAAAATTTTTAAATTACGAAAAATACATATATCTTTGCTTCCAAAATGCTCGGACGCCATGTTTGGTAAGCTTTATTGTAATGACTGCAGATGGCGCCACGTGTATGCAATCTACGTACAAAACTTTTAAAATATTACTTTAGAAGAAAATTGAGCATAAACTGCTTAAATACACATTAAGAATACTTTATTTTATGAAAAAGAATATTTTGCTACATGAATAATGATTTTAATCACTTCAGAAACACTAATTCTGCTTTTTTTATTTGAAAGGGGAGGGGTAAGAGAATTAAAGTAACCCTAGACTACGTCAGGAGATCACGTCATTGTTGGGAGGGACCCTCTTCCTTGGAATGAAAGAAGGAAGTTCTGACAATTTGTTTCCAAGATGAAACGGTCAAGTGACCTTGAGGTAAGGTGGAGGAGGGTGGGGAAACACATGAACAGGATAGCTGTTTATTTCAGGGAGAGGCGATTGGAATCTATTTTGGGACTGAAAAAAGGGGTTATTGTGGGGTGTATACTTTCTTAGTGAGTGAAACATTTGTAGAATTTTCATTTCAACCAGACTGAAAGCTCTTAAAGCTAATTTCTGCAGGGAGTGGTCAATGGATGCTATGCACCGGGCCCTAAAATAATCAAGAATTAAAAAAATATACTCTTGCATATGAAAACTTTACAATACTCCTATTGATGTCAATATGGCGAGATGTAAAATTTATCGTAAACATTATTATTATGGATATCTAAAATTCGACAATCTTCAAAATAATTCTTGATGTTACGAAAGTTTAGTTTTTGTTATTCGATTTGGGAAGCTCCCAAGAATCCCTACCTCAACTGGACTTTTTAGAAGGTATAATTTAGAAGTGCACTTATATTAATAAAGTAGCGAAATTTTTATGAAGAAGCCTGGTTGTTATTTCAATAGTAACTCGAAAAATAATGTGAATGTTTCAAAAATCTTAATCCAGGCTCTGTAAAGAAAAATCCTAACTATATATACATAGAAAAAATATTACATAGAAGTATTTTCAATGAAAAGAGAATGTTTTGAAAATGTAATTTTTCTTCATGTTTTTGCTATAAAATTACATTTAAACAGTTTTAATGTAATGGAATATAATGGAAAATTTTAATCGAATTGTTAAGTAATTACTACTCTGTGCTAATGGATCACATAAGCAGAATAAAAAATTCGTAAAACAGAGAATTATGCACAGATCTCAAAAATAAGTTATTTTTGTATTTGGAAAGGAAGTCCTTTCCGAAATTAAAGCAGCTACGTACAAATGGACTGCACTCTTAAAATTTCCCATTAGGAAAAAAATTCAATCAATATTAGATATGTAAATTTTGAAGATAAAAGATTAACTATAAATGAAAATTTTTACAGGGTTTATTAAAGTAATTTATGTGCCTGGAGCAGGATTAGCAAAAGAAAGAGAGAGATTAGTGTCGCTCTACAAAGCAACAAGAGGGCCATTGATCACAAACCTCGTAATATTCAACCTCGGTCGAGTAACGAGAATGACACCTGAGCTGGCATCCCTCTTTCCTAACTACCTCATAATTGGGAGGAATGACCTCATCTACACGGAGGGTCTTTAGTGGCAACAGGATTTGAGCCCATGACACTCCAGACATGAACTCGTGACCATAACCACTAAGCTATTGCGCCCACCAGGAATAGCAAAAATCTATTGAAAAGGTTAAGGGAGTCTGATAACCAATCAGTTTTTAATATATTTGAAGTTTTCTGAGAGTTGACAATCTCAATATTCGACAGTTTAGAGAGAGTGATTAGTTTAGCAATCATTTTAAAGCATTTTTCCATTCTTAAAAGTTTAATTAAAAACTGGAAGGAGGTACCGCCCCTCCCTTATCTGCCTAATGGCGGACCAACTCCCATTGTACAAATTATGCAACTCTATCACAGCTCAAATTGTAAAACTGTAATTTCCTTGTATTATGTAGTTCATACGGTTTTTTCTTCATAATTGGCTGTAAAATTTGTAACACATCGTCACGTTTAACTATTTTTGCACGTTCATGCAAAGCCTCCCTATCATAAATGTAAATTTGTCCAAACTGTGAGTTTGCTCCATTCTGTAAAAAAGATGTAGTTTCTTTTGTTAACTTCACCTTTAAAAAAACCTTGAAATAAATTTTTTACAGCATCATGAAATTTTTTTTTGTATATAAAGAGAGATATTTGGGAGAATAATCGGTTCGTTCAGTGAAATGGCTATTAACTCTTACTTTTACTACTAAAATCGTTTCTGTTCAGTTACGTTTCGAGGTTTTTAATATTTAAAGAGCAATATTTGTGTTTTTACACATAGTTAAAAACCTTAGAAGCTTTTTTTGCTTTCATTAATTTTTTCCTATTGAGAAATTTCCGGGCTCAAAACATTCTTGTGTTACTAAAAGACAATATTTGAAAGAGGTGGAATACTATGAAAATTATATGACTTAAAATCAGCCTTTTTTCAGCTGATACTACAATGAGACTTTATTGAGTTCAAGTATTCCGTATACACAAATATAACTGAATTTATCTATGATATTACAAAATTTATTATAACACTATAGTAAAATAATTTCAAATCATGTAATAAAAATCAAACTTTTTAAATTGCACCGACTTAAAACTGAGAAAAAATTAGGTGTTATACGTACAAACCTGGGGTTTCTAATTTCAGTTTGTATCATTATTATTTTTATAAGTGTTTCAAAACTTTTTTGAAAGCATCATGATAAGATTAGGCTGAGTAATCTCTGTCATCGTATATATACTCCATGAAAGAAACATTCCTACCAATTTTCAAGCAGGTAGGTCAAATAGTTTAAAAACGAAAATATTTATCTCTTACGCCGCTTATTCCCCTGCAACGCCACTTAGAGGTCTGTTTTCACAAAACCTTCTTATAGCTGATCTCTACTCTATGAAAGAAATATCTTTATCAAATATAAAGACTGTGCGTCTAATAGTTTAAAAATGGAAATAATTATCTATAACGCCCCTTAAGTCCCTCAACTCCACTTGGGGCAATTTTCACGAAACCCATTTTAGCGTATCTCTACCCTATGAGAGGAATCTGCTTACTAAGTTTCAAGACTGTACGTCTAATAACTTAAAAATAGGAATTTATAACGCCCCTTAAACCCCCCGCCCCGCAACACCCCTTGGGGTCAATTTTCTCAAAACCCATTTTGTAGCGGATATTTACTCCAGGAAAGAAACTTACCTACCAATTTTCAAGCAGGTAGGTGAAGTAGTTTAAAAACGGATATATTTATCTATTACGCCCCTTAATCCCCCGCAACGCCACTTAGAAGTCTGTTTTCACAAAACCCGTTTTGTAACTGATCATTATTCTACGAAAGGAATCTATATATCAAATTTAAAGACAGTGCGTCAAATAGTTTAAAAATAGAAATAATTATCTATAACGCCCCCTAAGCCCCTGCAACGCCACTTGGGGGTCGTTTTTTAGCAAACTCATTTTGTAGCGGATCTCTACTCTCTGAAAGGAATCCGCTTACCCATTTTCAAGATTGTACATCAAGTAGTTTAAACATGGAAACAATTATTATTAAAGCCCTTAACCCCCCGTAACGCTCTTGCGTTTCGAATTTCGGAAAATCCTTTCTTAGCTGATGTCTACTCTATCAAAGGAACATGTCTACCAAATTTCAAGTCTGTAGGTTGAATAGTTCCAGAGATTTCGTGATTAGTCAGTCAGTCAGTCAGTCGCTTTTCTCCTTTATATATATTATATATATATATTATAATAATATATATATAATATATATCGTCTCCCTCCACTACTTCTCTCTACAAAAATAAAACTTCGGAAATTATATTTTTCCTCAAGTCCCAACTGTAGATATAATAAATTTTTCTTCAAAAAATTTAAAATCCCTTCCCTCTTCTTAGCCCGATGGACTTTATTTTTGATATCCAAGACAACAATCATAAACATGCTCGTGAATTCACTGAAGAACTTCCTCTGTAAATCATGAGTCTTATTAAGATAATTTCATGAAAAAATTGATAGCAACATCAGATTTCAAAAGCGCACTATACTGTTCTCCACACCGCTCCTCTGGGGAATTTAAGCATCGCAATCGTGTCACTAGAAAAGAAGATCAAAGCAGTAAAAATTCAAAATAAACCGATTTTATCTCCGCTTATAATCGGCCACACTAAAAATAACATTATGAGAGTACAAACGCAGACTATATACAATAAATATTCTGAAAACGTTGCACGTAGGAAATAAAAAAAGGAATCTTAGCTTGAAAATTAATTCAATGAATATAATAATTTGATTGAAGGATGTGAAATTTGTGTCACATTTTCATGAGTATTGAAAACACTGGCGGAGCTGCTCCCTGTATCATCTTTGAGGGCCCTCTCTAAGGCCACCCCCGCGATTTCTTACTTACACGTTTGGGTGCCCGCCCTCAAAGCTTGGGGCCCCGTATCATTGATATGCGGTAACTATGCCCCTGATTGGAAACAGCATTAATTTGTAAAACAAGAAATGGAATGCTGTTAAAAAAGGACTGACAAAAAAGTGCTCTAGTTAATAATTTTCTAAGAAAAATGACATTTTCTTTTTAAAGATTCAAATCGAAACTTTATTTCCATAATAAGCATCCTTCTATGACAATTTCAAATACAATTTGTATCTAAGAGATATGAGCAGAAAGAAACTTATTAAAATTTCGCATATTTCTATCAAACAAAGAGAATTAGATCGATAAATAAATAAAGGTAACAAAGATAAATAAAACAAATAAATCCCCTAAAATTCGAAAAAAAAATACTTTTTCTAAATTTCAAATAAAGATCTACCAAATTCTTCGTCGAAAAATTAAAACCCCCACCCATATTTCGTTTCCCTTCTTATTCTTATGGCATTGTTTATGATACCTAAGACAATGTAGACGTATTTGTCAAGAGGCAATTTGAACGTTTTTTTCCTAAAAATCCGGAGCCTTATAACGATGATTTATATAAAAGTTGAAATTAATTACATGATTTCTAAACTACAATACCAATTTCCACAAAAAGGGATAAATGTCATCCGAAACTAGGAAACAGTAAAATTCTACAATAGAATTACCTCAAAAATGTTGTACTCAAAGGCCTACCCTGAAATACAATAATTCATGTGACAAAATATCAAGTGCATTACACTCAATTATTTTCCATATGAATGGGAAAAACTCACATAATAATTATACCCAAATTAAGCAAATATATCCTATGTTTTCCGACAAATCTAGACTAATTAGCCTCATCATTTCTGCAGAAAAATGTATTTTGAGTAGATTCCAGAACTATATATACTTAGAAATGCAATGCACATTTTGATACCTATCCACTAGCACGGCTTTCAAAAAAAAAATGTCTCCGCACCCAATTTGTGCGCAGTGACAGAACCTTATTCAAACGTTGAAACTATTTGTAGAAAACTCTTTCCTTTCTTTCCTCACCCCCCTACCCGTTTGCTGACACGTTTTTCCTCTCTTCGATCTGGTTCTTCAAAGAGCGCATGCGCTCTCATACCGACTACATCTGTCAATCATTTCTGAACCACACCCCGTTGCTATAGTAACGATAGGTTTCCAGAAAACAAATTTATCTTTATGACGTCATCCGAGTTGCAAACAACGCCATCTGTTGGATAAAGCAATTTGTGAAATT
>BMAO01001091.1:0-14532 GCA_019973975.1 Trichonephila clavata | reverse complement strand
TGCTCGAACCCCCAAACACTAACATCCTTAAGGACCTCACAATTTGTATAGTATTATAAATAAATTAAAACATTTTATACATTTACTATACAAGTAATTTAGATAATGTTATGTGAGGACACAATTTAAATTCGTAATTTCTTTTACTTCGTTACAGACCTCTGATGCAAATAATTTCGCCTTTATGTTTCACTATGCATTCTTATTTTCTTTAAATAAATGTATTATTGATTGCCGAAAGCAAATTTAAAGGATAATTAATTCAATTGTGCTTGTAATATTCTTGATTTAGGTTTAAGTATCGAAACTTTCCCATTTCTATAAAATAGCAGTTGTATCTAACAAAATTCTACTGATTAATTTAATATGCTAAGATAGGGATTACTTCTTTGTAATTATATGAATTTTAATATAAAACTATTTAAAATAATGTGTACAACAGTCTACTCGACTGAAAGTCTTAAATCAAAGTATTCTGACGATTATTTTTAAAGAGTGAAAACCAAGATTTTAAAATCTGTTTCACATTTCTAAACTGACTCGGCGGGAAACAAAGAAAATTGAGAAATATACATGGTTATAATTTTGTAATTTGTAAAAGGAAATCCTATTTTATGTTGCGATAGAGTATTAAACTTTTGTGTTTAATTTTTAAGCAGAAAAAATTCAGTAATTCCTTAAAATCTACATATTTGTTTATACTTTTGAATAATTTAAATCAAAATCTAATGTATGCATATAGAGATTAAATGTAATGATGGGTATTAAAAAAGTCATTTAAAGAATTTCTCTTTTTAAAAATGTTGGTTCTTTTCGGTTTCGCCTGTACATATCTCGGCAAGTGAGTGGGTGAATATTAACGTCGAACTTCTAAGATATTCGAGGGCTTTTGACGATGGACCTCGTAATTTTGAACCATGGTCAAGTGATTAGGATGACACCTGAGATGACACTCCCTCTTCTAACTACCAAACCACACCAATGGGAGGATATTGAGCTTCCGACAGATTTAACGTGCATCGCTCCCTACACGACGGGTCTTCAGCAGTACAAGGCTCAAACTCACCCAAATGTTAAAAAAAGGGCTTATTTAAGTATATAACTAAGCATAACACTTAACAAAATGCAAAAAGTTTATAATTTTGTTTTAATTTTCAGCTTTAAACTTTTCACACTTTTCTTTTATTTTATAATTGTGAACACGAAAAAAAAACCTAAATGTTTACTTCTTATAAGTACACTCTGCTTCATAAGAAGAAGGTTTCATACATCCTAAATGAGTTTATCTCATACTTACAAAAAAAATGTCAAGTTCGTACCTCTTTTTAAATGGTTGAGGATTTTGTGTGTGTGTGTCTGCATATGTATATTCACACACACAATTTAAAGCATGGTGTAATGCTAAGTCTTACATTGCAATGGGGACAGAGATAATATCGGCTTTTTTTATTATCTTACATTTTCATTTCTTCTCAAGCAACAAATTGCACATTACCTTGCCAAACACTGTTCCTTATCTCGAACATTTTCCCGAAACTTAATTCCTGCCTTCTATGAGAAATTCCCACCCTTACCACAAGGAAAATCCCGGTTGAGAAGTATTTCAGTACCATGGAGAAACTTAATCTCTTACCCCCTCCCCCTAGAACTTATAATCTTACTATAAGAATTAAAAATATGTGCAAATCTAAGTTGGAAAGAAGAAATTCTTAATGCCCGTACAGCGTAAGGGCAAACCGGTTGTGACCATCTTTCGGAAGCCCGTACCAGTGCCGGTTTATACAACGGGCACCCAGGGGCTCGAATAAGCTGAACTTACCAGAGATTCTTGTTATATATTTCGATCCGCCAGTGCCAAGGGGCCTGTAGATCTTTTGCGCTCAGGGTCGGAAGTGAGCTTAAATCGGCACTGAGACGTATGGTGTACGCGCTAACCAGTAAAGGGATTTAATCTGTCGAAGCTCGAAGTCTTCACTTTGCCAGGAGTGGACGATTAAAGAATGAAATTAGGGCTCACATAGTCTTTCTCATCATTTGACCATGGTTTTAAATTACGATACTTGAGTAGTTCTTGTGTTGCTTCAGAGTTAGACGTTAATAAGCAGTTAACCAACGTACCTTTTCAACAAACCTTTAGATTTTTCAAGACTGTATTTTCTTAAATAAGAGTTTCAAATTAAAAATTTTACTGCGTTGAATATCATACGTCTCCTGTGATCCAATTTAGATAATGCCATTCTATAAACCAGAAATACGGAGCTTAGAATAACGGATCGTTCCGTGATAGCGGATTTATTCGAGATTCTGCAAAATTAATATGCTGAACAAACATTGTATCTTTGAATTTAGAGTTACAAATTCTTTAATTTAAAGTATTAAAGGGAGGCGTTGTAATTAAATTCGCTCAAAAAGAATTTCTTTGTTTGCTTTCGTTTTACTCTTGGAGATTAAGGAAATGCTTATATTACTCATATTTCAGTTAGGAGAAAGTGATTCCATTCTTTCTTCGAAAAATGAGATAATTTCGAAATTCCATTTACTATTCGAAATGATGATTTCTGCTTTTGTTCTCCTGCTTTAATTAATCTAAATATCTAAGAGAATGCAGAAAATTATTAAAGATTTTGAATATAAACTATTTCGTTTATTACTATGAAGCTAAATGGGGAAGTGGATATAGTTATGGATAAAGCGCAATTCGAAAGTGATAAAATTTACGTATAATATCAATATATTTTAGTATAATTATCAACGAATACTTATATTTTCCATTGAAAATAATAATACTTGATTTAATTAAAAGTCTAGAATTGCTCTCTCTGAAATTATTAATTACTCATCTTAAAATACTTTTCTCGACATCCTACGATGGGCCTTAGAATTCAATGTATAACTGATTAAAATTAATAATAAATATTTTAGTAATCAATAAGAAGTTATTTAAATTTAATTTCAGTTTTAAAATAAAAATAATATGTAAATATAAATCGTGTAATGTGCATGAAGTACGTGTTATGAAGATTTTTCGGTCTAAATATGAATTTTTTTTTAAAGCTTTTGTACAAACTTCTTATGAAAGCATGATTAAGCTATGCTTATTGTATTCGTAATCACTTTTTTTAAAAATTACATGTTGCTTTTATTTGGAAACATTTCTTGATCAGGAGTTTTTGAAAAATACGTAAAAAGGTATGTTATATGGCTCAAATAATTGTTAAAATTTTTGATAAAATGTATATTATATTCGTGGGAGAATCAACTTCATATCTTATAGAATATGATTTTTTTACTTCAACATACTCTTTCACCATTTTTTACGTAATTAATAAAAATATTTTTAAATATAATTTACTTTAATAAAGCGTATACTATTTTGTAATTTTATGAGTTACTAGCCTTTGTTCTGAAGACATTTATAAAGAAAACTTTAAAAAAAATATATCTACATTAAACATTTTAACATAGTAAGAACCATTTCTTATTTTACTCCTTATTTTTGAATAATTCATCAAATATATTCTAATCAAAACTCAAATAAAAGTACGTTAATATGATTTGAAACTCACACAATCCCATTTAAAATAATCATGCATTGGTTTCATTTTGATTGAAGCCAGACGTAAGTTTTTGTCTTTCCTTTAGCTTTTTTAGTTTATATTTAGAAGCATTAATAATACTACATCATCAATTTCAGTTAATTAATAATCAGATGAAATAAATTAAATTTTTATTAAAAGTGAATTTAATTAATTTTTGGGATCAGGAGTTGAATTTTATATAATATATTTAGGGTTCTAAGTATATATATATATATATATATATATATATTTAAAGTAAAAAATTTTTCTCAGTTCAAAATTTTTAAGTTAAAAGTAAAAAAAAAAAGACAATCCCATAATTATTTAATTCAAAAGTTACTTCAAATATGTCTATGCAGTTTCACAATGTGATAAATTATTTTCTATCTTGATCGTAATTTTAATCTGCAAATTAAATAATTATCTTATTAAGACGATATGGTACCCTAAAAATCATTAAACTGTCGAAAAAATTTTCATTGGCTTATTTGATACCCCGAATCTTTATAAACATGCCTGCAAAATTTCAAAGCCTTACCTGCATTTTTTATCAAGTTATGGAGCAATATTTGATGCTGGACAGCAACTACCACTCCCACATTTCAGATTATCTGCTAGAAAAGAGCCTGATAAAAAATTAATTAATTATTTTTTTACCACGCGTATATGAGACTGACATTATATATGCAGTAACAAATCATTTCAAGAAATAATTGTACAATTCATGCAAAAATTCTAGTTTGCGAATTGATTATTGAAAAACAAATGGATTTGGTCAAGATTTAAAAAGTTGTGCGTGCTTTTTATGATATTATTATGAATGAAATTAATACTTCAAAATGGATTCTCCCAAAACACAAGTATAAAATTTCATTTTGATAACTCAGATAATTAAAAATCTATTTCGCAAAAATAGAAAAACTTTCCCATTTTTATACATTTGTTTTTGGTGATGTGTATGTATCCCATGTGTTTGAAATTCAACACTTTTATTATTAAAATATTTTAAGATATTTATTTAAACAAATGCACATATGAAATTCTTATATTTTGATATATTTTACCTATAAATTGCTATTTGATTTTGCTTTCATTCGTGTACAATATTTAACATGCTTTTAAAATCATGGAAATAAAAAATAAAGGCATAAACATCTTTTGTACATGTTGTGCATTAGCTCTGAGCATGGAATTAGCTCTGAAGTGTGTGCATTTTTTTTTATAATTATTAAGATAAAGTTTTATGAAATATTGATCTTTCATTCGTTTTTTTCTATATATTCATTATGGCAGTATACGTTTAATTGTTCTACATTTGTACAGTTTTTTATGGTAAGCAGTTTTAAATAAGCTAATTAACATTTCAAAAAAAATTCAGACTATTTGATGAATATTATATCATGTTATTCATAGAAGGAAAACTTCAAACCTTTATCGGCAAATTCCATGTTTCATCGATGTCGCAAAATAGCACCACAATCTAGCTTACAACAAAAAGAAAAGGTACTAACGTATTATTGCAACAATTGCCAACTTGCAATAATATGTGCATATGCGAGACACTAAAATAGAAAATACAGCATTAAATTTAATTAAAAGGTTATCGAAACAAAAGAAAATTAAGCCTTAATTTTGCCAGAAAATATTAAAAAATTTGAACATGAATAAAAGAAACGTAAATATATATATAATGTAATCTAGCATATTGTAGAAATAACATTAATTCAAACCGAAAAGCAACCTTAAATACAAAAGCAAAGGTCTGATTTTGATGGGAAGTAGGCAAGATGTACCGCTAAAGTGTACTGCTATTTATATATATATAGGCAATGATTTAGTTAACAGCTTTTCTTACTTTGGGCCGACTACCTTCTGTTGTCGTGATATGAACGTGAAATGAATTGTAGCCCAAGCACAACCTTAGATTGATAATACCACCAACATTCAGGTTAGCAAGAATAAGTAAAAGCAAATGTGCAAACCCAAGGTCCTTGCAACTGTTTTTTACCAAAATATGAACAAATTCTTTTTGCATTATTGACTCTAAGAATAACATAACATTAATAAACATGGAGAAGAAAAAAATTTTCAGATACAGCAAAAAGGTTTGAAGAGTGTAATCAGGCTTTTTTGATAATCATAGTAGAGCTAAGATTAATCAGGAACATAAAATTAAATAGAACATTTTATGGAAAGTAAATATCTTTAAAAGTGGTCACAACAGTAAAAATAGTAGCTTTAGGCCAGCGTGCATTATTACAAATAACAAAAGTTGATAAGAAAAATTATAAACAAAAATTATACACAGATACATGAATTTAATAAGGTAGCGAAACTTTGGTTTTGTCCACTAACGTTGGCGGGTTAACAATCCATCTGATGTTTGATATCCCGTCACAAAATTTTCGGAGTCAAAAGTTAAGCGAAAAACGAAATCACCTCACCTGGAATATCTGTACACTTTTACGGTACATATTGCCCCCCTCTTTTTTTAAAGTACGGAAAAGGATAAAATACGTTATGAATCAAATACGATTCACATTGAAAAACATTGAAAATCTACTGTTATCGAAGTAGTGTTGCCAATCGGAAAAATGAAATTTAGAAATTTTTTTTTCTTAGGATGATTTTTTTCGAAAAACAACTGTAATTCCTCCACTAAGAGAAAAAAAAACGAATAAATACAAACCATAAATAAGTATATTTACTATAAAATGTGTTGAAATTCCCCCCAAAACAGCTCGAACATTTATTTTCGCAAAGTTATGACTTGGCATGGCTGATGACGTCATATCTCCATTTAACTGAAACATCGCATAAAAATTGAATTTTAAAAAAATCTAAAGTGAATTTCGAAAAAAACTCTTCGAGGTTAATAGCATAACACCCTATAGCTTCTACATGCCAAGCTTCATACTTCTGTATTGCTTAATTTCGCCGGTACAGCTGAAACACACAAACTTTTCTCTGATTAGTACAGATTTATCTGAAAAATCGCTTAAAAATTGAATTTTAAAAAAATCTAAAGTGAATTTCGAAAAAAACTCTTCGAGGTTAATAGCATATCGACCTTTAGCTTCTACATGCCAAGTTTCATACATCTGGGTTGCTTAATTTCGCCGGAACAGCTGAAACACACACACACACACACACACACACAAACTCTTTCTTTTATTAGTATAGATTATAAGGTACTTGGAAAAATGTTTGAAAGAAAAGAGACATATTTAAAAAAGCCTTAGGGATTTAGAAAATACTTTAAAAAGTTCAAAATATTTAAATTTTACGAACATTTTGCAACAAATTAAAAAAATTTTGCCTGGAATTATTATTAAATATGAACCTTTATAAAATACAATTAAAACCAAATATCAAATATTAAAAATAAGAAAAAATTGAAGATGGTACCATATCGCCTTAAATTAATATATACAGAGGGATTCGCTAACAGACCGACAAACTTGCTGGGTGTTTAGGGGGTACACATACAACTTGGAATCACATAGGAATGCATGTTCGCAAGTGCCTGAGTTGCGAGCTAAGGTTCAAAGAAGCAGAGAAAAAGAACAGAAACAGCAATACATTAATGGGACAGAAAATATTTTATCGGAAGGTTTTAAAACAAGTGCTCGAAATTAGGATAGAAGTCGTCTAGCAGGCCTGACAGTGGAGCTAGATGGAATCCCTTACGCTCTGGAAAATTCCTGGCCTGTCTCGTATCCTCTCGGCTAAAAAAAAGAAGTCCATGCACATTTGAACATTTGTTGTCGTACAACCTTTTAATAAAATGTTTTCTGTCCCATTAATGTGTTGCTGTTTCTGTTCTTTTTTCCTCTGCTTCTTTGTACCATAGCTCGCAAATGTGGCATTTGCAACCCTGCATTTCTATGTGATTCAAGTTGTCTCTGTACCCCCTACACAATCTGCATTTGTCGGTTTGATAGCGAATCCCCCTGTATAATAAACAGATATGTGAAAGTGCTTCAAGAATTTTCTTTCGTCATTAATGTATTTCTCTGTATTGTTGTATAGTAACATGGTATAAAAGCCTCTCATTGTACATTTCTGAGTTGTTTGCGTGTTCCTTCTAGCATTAAAAATTTATGCAAGTATAATAGCCTCACTACTCCATATCCCTGATTACACAATCAATACATAAAGACTAACGCAAAAATCTCAGAATAAAAGATATAATTCTATAGAACATACATGCACCATGCTATTCTTCCATTCATAAAATAAATCCAATCATATTTTTTATTGAAAGTTTCTCAAAATATTATACAGTTAACGATAATTTACAATGTAAAACCTCAATCACAAAAAGATAAACTCTTTTTACATTTATTTTAAAGAAAACAAACTATAAAAAAATAAGATTCACGAAATAAACAGACAATCAAGCGCATTATTTCCAACCAACTAGCCTTTTTCACAGACGATGAACAGCGCCTACGGATATAGAATTCGACTTGGCAAAATTTCGCATTCATTACTTTCGCACTGCAAGATTTCAACGCACATGATAATTTTTACCTTTTTCAACGACCTGTTTCTCTTGCTGGGAACAAATTAGAAACGGTGTTCCTTCTCAAAATCCATCGCATCGCCTGGAGCATGGGGCTTCCTCGGGATTGCTTACAACGGTGTACGTGAAGGAACCTCAATTTTCCCGTTTCATTCCGGAACTCCGTGATTGCGGTTCCAGGAGAAATGAATGAATGAAACAGGAATGAAGGAAAAAAGAGAAAAATAAGCGTCTGTAGTTCTTTTCTACTCTGCTGGAATCGTCCCAACCATAGCAAAAATAAAGAAAAGATTGGATTGTTCCTTACATAAGCTAAGAGCTCGAAACCATGGTTTTTCCCTCGTTTTTGTTTGCTTTTGTATGCACATAAAGAACGCCTGTAGCGTCTTTTGAATTTGTTTGTAAAATGCTCCAGGAATATCGTAGTTATTCAAATTTGTTGTGGGTTTTCCTTTTTGATCTTTCTTCTACAGGCAATGGTACACCTTCGACAGAATGAGCATTGGTTATGTACAGATCTCATTATTTCTTAGTGAGCAACTGTACAAATTTCCGAAACTAAAGGGATTTCAGTTTATGCATTAATAAAAGGATATTGATCCTTGGTTCTATTTTTACTTGCTTCGTTAAATAAATTACTTCGAAACTTTAAAACGAAATAAAGGGTAGTATTGTTAGTAAAATATTTACTCGAGAAAAATATTATCAGAATTTTTTTTAAGTAAATGCAATTATAGAGTTTAGCAATAAAAGAAGCTATTTTAAAAAATACCTTGAGAAACAACCTTAAACGTTCATATTTATTTTTTATAAACCAAACTTTATAAAAGCGTTTCTTTTTATATTAATTGGTTAATCTAATTATTTTCTTGCAGATTATATTATTATTAGTATCATTATCCAGTAGATCTAGTTTCGCTTATCTTTAAAGTATTAGTAATAAGGGGGGTTCCATTGTATCCAGTAAGGTTCGAAACCGTGATTTTGCAAAAGCTTACAAATGAATGTTTTTTTTTTAATATTTAATGTAACTTAGAATAGAGAATATACTTGTAAGATTGTTTTAAGAATATTATTACAATAAAAAATTGTTTACATGCAATATTTTGGCAAAAGTTACCTATTTTGAAAACATACCCCTTTTTTGAAAAATGCTAAAGCATAGCTAAGACTTCTCCAAAGGGCCTGAATTAGAGTTTAGTTTTTAAAAAAATTAACATTATTTTTAGAGTTAATACCAAATTGAAATAATTACCGGTGTTTTTTTGCTAAAATTCCTCCACTCTGAGGTTTTAAAATAGGGATAAATCTTTCCTTCTAAGTTATATATTTCAAAAATCTTTGTACAGGCTCTGCACAGAAATCTGAGCTACATAGAGTAAAAATATTATTATTATAGACGCATTTTCCATAAAAGAAGGATGTTTTGAAAATAGGTAATTCTAAGTTCATTTTTTGTCAAAGCATTGTACTTAAATAACTTTATGTTGTGATAATATTCTTAAAACAGTTTTATACGTGTAATCTATTCTAAGAGTTACTTTAAATATTAAAAAAAATATTCATTTGTGCACTCTTGCAAAATCATATAGTTCCGAAAGCAATTGGATGTCTTAATGACTTGTAATCTCATTAGATCACTGAAATGAGTTGTATATCTGGATATAGCTTTCTTTTAAAATTATATATATAACTAGATGTTACCCGCCCGCTTCGCTGGGTATTTCATGATGTTTTATAAATTTTTACTGCTTATATATATGTATAAATTATTGATATCTAAGTCCTAGCATTAAGAATTCGATTGTATTGAAAAATATACTTATACCTTTAACTGTCGCAAAAAAAAGGGCAGAACTCATCTAATTTGTATTTTCTAAAAATCTCTAAAATTGAAGTATAGAATGATATTTGCTCTTTCGTAACTCAAAAACCAAGTGGATTCCCGCAAAACCAATTTTCGGTGGATCTCTACTCCGTAAATTGAACATGCAATCCAAATTTCAAGTCTAAATCTAACAGAAAAAAAGAAGTTTTACTATCAATATCCCCGTAATCCCGTTGAGAGCCGTTTTCCAATATAACCGCTCTTAGAGGATTTCAATTCAACAAAAGAAAAATGCAAACCAAATTTCATTATTATAGTCCTTGTAGCTCGAAAAAAGTAATTTTTTTTGTCAATACGTCCCAGTACCCCCCCCCCCTAAGAACTTGATTTGCTTAAAATACATTCTTAGTGGATCTCTATTCAACAAAAGAAACATGCTTAACAAATTTCAAGTATATGGGTCTAACAATTAAAAACATGAATTTTTTTCTGTAACTCCTCTTGACCCCTCGCAAACATCCTTAGGGGTCAATTTTCGTTTTACTCTTTGTTAGAGGAACTCTATTCCATGAAAGGAACATGCCTGCCAATTTTCAAGCAGGATGATCAAATAGTTTAAAAATGGAAATATTTATCGATTACGCCTCTTAAACTCCGAAATTAAACTTGGTAGTTGATATTCGCAAAACCCATTTTGTAGCGGTTCTCTACTTTACGAAAGGAATCTGCTTATCAAATTTCAAGACTGTACGTCTAACAGTTTAAAAATGAGGATAATTGTCTATAAACGCCACTTGATCCCACGCAACGCCACTTCTGGTTCTGTTTTCACAAAACCCATTTTGTAGGGGAATTGCACTCTATGAAAGGAATCTGCTTAGCAAAATTTGAAGACTGTGCGTCCAATTAATTAAAAATGCAAAAAAATTATCAATAACGCCCCTTGAACCCCCGCAACGCCACCTAGGGGTCGATTTTCACAAAACATATTTTGTAGTGTAATTCTATCCTATGAGAGGAATCTGCTTACCAAATTTCAAGACTGTGAGTCTAATGGTTTAAAAATAGAAATAATTATTTATATCTGCACTTAACCCCCTGCAACACCCCTTGGGGGTCAATTTTCTCCAAACCCGTTTTGTAGCGGATATTTACTCCATGAAAGAAACATTTCTACCAATTTTCAACAGCTAGGTCAAGTATTAAAAATGAAAATATTTATCTATTACGCCACTTATACCCCGCAACGCCACTTAGAAGTCTGTTTTCACAAAACCTTCTTATAGCTGAATCTATTAAATAAATCTATTTATCAAATATAAAGACTGTGCGTCTAATAGTTTAAAAATGGAAATAATTATCTGTAACGCCCCTTAAGTCCCGCAACGCCACTTGGGGGCAATTTTCGCGAAACCCATTTTGTAGCGTATCTCTACCCTATGAGAGGAATCTGCTTACTAAGTTTCAAGACTGTACGTCTAATAACTTAAAAATCGGAATTTATAACGCCCCTTAACCCCCCCCCCCGCAACACCCCTTGGGGTCAATTTTCCCCAAACCCGTTTTGTAGCGGATATTTACTCCATGAAAGAAACATTCCTACCAATTTTCAAGCAGGTAGGTCAAGTAGTTTAAAAACGAAAATATTTATCTATTACGCTACTTAATCCCCCGCAACGCCCTTAGAGGTCTGTTTTAACAAAACCTTCTTTGAGCTAATCTCTACTCTATGAAAGAAATCTATTTATCAGATATAAAGACTGTGCGTCTAATAGTTTAAAAATGGAAATAATTATCTATAACGCCCCTTAAGGTGACAGAACACCTTTAAAACTCAATTTTCGGTCAAAATATCGATTTTTCGTTTTTGATCAAATATTAAAATTCAATCTTTTATCTTTCTAAATCTGTAAAAATTTTGTTTCTAGCTTAATTAGAAGCCAAGTTACAGCTTTTTTAATATTACTTGATCATGAATTTCTCTGACCGGAAATGCCTTTCTGCTAACCGGAAGTGGCCCAAATTGTTTGTTTACGTTTCTCTTTCATGGTATATGACATGAAATATGAAAATTAATATACAAATATTTTGTCAGAAATTAAAATAGAATATTTGAGAATAAATATAAATGTATTTGGAAATACATTTTTCCTTTTTTATGTAGGAAATCTGGCATCAAATTTGTTGTTTAGTGACTTTGTTTACATATATGTTTGATTTTCATACTGAAAGAATCGACAGCGTAGAAAGTTAAAAAATAATTCTATTCTGTTTTATTTTTGCTTGAAAATGGTGAAAAGTATTGCTAGAAAGCGTAAGAGACAATTTTTTGGAAATAAATACACAAAAATTTCCGAAAATAACAGCAATTCAACACCTGTTCCTGAATGCACTGCTAGTTCTTCAAAATTGGGAAATGAGAGTATGTCAACTGCAGAAGAAATGCCTGGTCCTCTGTTTGGTAACAGAATCATTGATCTTGAGCTTATTGTGGATGCATTTTCTAAACTTTGCTGCCCAAAATGTTTTGCTGAAAAAGTAGAGCTTTTTGAGGATTCCATGTATGGATTATGCTCTCATTTTACACTAAAATGTAAATGCTGTGACTTTTTCTTTGCATTTGCTTCATCAAAAAAAGTTGTAAATGCACCAGTCATAAATACCAGGCTAGTATATGGTATGCGGCAGATAGGCAAGGGTTTTGCTGGTGCATTTAAATTATGCTCAACATTAAATTTGCCTCGACTGACAAAAACTGCTTTCAAAAATCAGGAAGCAAAGCTTTTAAAAGTGGTCCAGGAAGTAGCTGAGGAATCCATGAAAAAAGCTGCTACTGAAATTGTGGATATAAAAGAAAATTTTTCATCTGATTTTGTAAAATGTGGCATATCTGTGGATGGCACATGGCAGCGTAGAGGCTATACGTCTATGAATGGTTGTGTTGCTGCAATATCAGTTGATACTGGTAAGGTGTTAGACGTAGAAGTTATGTCGTCCTACTGTCCTACATGTAAGAGACTTCAGACTATGCCAAGAAACTCTGAATATGAGTCGTCAAAAGCCGACCACATATGTCAGTGTAACTTCACGGGATCTTCGTCAAAAATGGAAATTGTGGGGCTTCACGAATATTTCTTCGTTCAGAAAAAAAACCGCAGACTTCAATACACGCAATATTACGGAGATGGTGACTCAAAAGCTTTCATGAGTGTGAAAGACACTTATGGAATGAACAGTGTGACAAAGTTTGAGTGCATTGGCCATGTACAAAAGAGAGTGGGCTCGCGTCTAAGAAAGCTAAAAACAAAAACTAAAGGACTGTCTGGTAAAGGCAAATTAACTGATAATTTTATCGACCGACTTCAAAATTACTACGGAATTGCTGTACGCAGTAATGTCGGTAACTTAAATGCCATGCAGCAAAATGTAATTGCTGCGTTATATCACTGTGCATCAAGTGATAAGAAACCGATGCATGGTCAGTGCCCAATAGGGAAAGACAGCTGGTGTTATTTTCAGCGGGGGGTGGCAAATGGAACAAAATGTACCACAAAATATGCTGGTTTATCAAATGATGTTTTAAATAAAATTAAACCAGTATATTTAGAACTATGCGACAAACAGATATTAAGTAAGTGCTTACATGGACGCACGCAAAATGCAAATGAGTGTTTTAACGGAATAGTCTGGCAAAAAGTTCCGAAAGAAGTATTTGTTTCGCTCAAAACAATTAAATTTGGGTCGTATGATGCTGTTATACATTTCAATGAGGGATTAAATGGGTGCCTCAAAAGTTTATAATAAGATGAATATTGAAAATCCTGGGATGTTTACCTTACGGGGTTATAAACATTTAAATAAATGCCGAATCCGTGAATCGATTCATAACGCAGACCCCAAAACAAAGAAACATAGGAAAATTTAAGAGCCCTTAAAAAGAAAAAAAAATAATGTTTTAGAAGTTAAAGATGGAGAGAATTATAAATCTGGCTTATTTTAATAAGAAAGTAAGTGTTTTTCTTGTAGTCAGATTAGTTTAATGTTATTTTTGTCGTTTTCTCAAAATGAGTTTTTTTACATTTTTTTCTTATCGCAAAACACAATATCTCATAAAGTTATGCTTGATGAAATACAAATTTTATATATATGTTTTTTTAAATACTAATACAGGGAATAGACCTCTCTTAAGATTTTATGTTGAGTAGAATTCTTTTTATATAGCAATGAAGTGAAAATTACAATAGCTTTTAAAGAAAATTTCAACGTTCAGAAGCTCCAAACACAATAGCTTCTCACGTAATGGTTATGTTATCAAAATAAGTGTCTATTCCCTAGATAATGTTGTATGCTATATTATTAAATTTACAAAATGTCAATATATTTATTTTATTTTCAGTTATCATGTTTTGCGTAAAGTCTTATTTTTTGCTTATTTTTTCATAAAATACCCCTTTCACAGAAAAAATGTGCATAACAAGACTTTACTTGGGCGTTTTTTCTGATTTTAAAGACCCATAAGGTCATAAAATATGCATTAACAGGCAAAATTCAGGTTAATTCAAAAAATTTTCTTCGAAGGTGTTCTGTTACCTTAAGTC